>JARHVA010009685.1:0-32500 GCA_037957365.1 Torreya grandis
AAAAATAAATATTGTACAAACCAACAAATATAAGAAACTTAAATTTTGATGATAATATCCATAGGGTATACATTGTGGGAGAGAGTGTTGTATTCTAAGATAGTTTAACTAAGAGGATTGAAAATATAGTTGGATTAAACACCTAATTTTTAAAGGTTATGAGGATGAGTTCCATGTGTGATTATTTCTATGATATTAGTTAAAAAATTTAATAGAGTTACCAAAGGTTTAAGGAGCATCACAATGAAACTAAGGACTTAGTTGAACAAGAAGAGGAGAATTTTAGGTGCTAGTGTTATTTAACTTATTAATTAATGGTTTCCACATTTGATTTATCCATGTTCCTTAGTAATGATTAATATTAAGGTTATATCCATTGATTTTAATGGTTTCTCCAAACTTACACTTATGATAATGGTTTTCTACCACAAGGACTTTCGTCTTATCGATGTAAATGAAATATTTGGTTTTCAAGAAGTGTTCAAGAAGTGTTGATTTATCTAACTTCTCAAGTCTTAAATCAATGTAATTTTCTTAGTATTGGTTTACATGGACCTTCATATATCTCTAATGTATGTAATTCCATAAGAACATTCTATCTTGTACACATGGATTTTTATCCAAATATCAATGTGGTCCTTAACTATTTTTAAATATTGTTTTAGTTTTTTCATAGGTAGGAAGGTGGTGGAGATGTTTTATTATTTCAGTATCTTATATATATTATTATAAATACCTTTGACATAATGTAATAAGGATACCAAACTAGCTAACAAGGTTTCAAATTTGTTATGCCTAGTGTTATTTTATTTATCTTGTTTATATGTTCTCAATATTTTCTTACCTTTATATCTATTATTTTTTAAAATTTTGTTTAAATGGTCTAATTCTTTCTCTAGTTTTATCATTATAAACTCTAAAGGCACTAGTGGCTATATTTTTTAGCATTCCTTATTTCTAAGATAGGTGATGATGAAAAGTTGAATGTAAATGAGTTTGTGGGTGTGAATATAATAAAGGTAAGTTATTTCCATATTCCACCTCTTTAGTGAGTTAAATAATTAGAACAAAGTTATTGATATGTATATGGAACTATTTTAGGCTATCACATTTATGTTTCTAGAACACATTTGTGTCGTCAATGTATCTCTTCCACAATTTGGGTTTTTATGAGAAGGAATGGAATGATCTATCTTCAAAATTTTCAATATATAGGTTAGATACGATGGGAGAGAGAGGTGATCCCATCACCATCCCTTTTTTTTTTCAAAGATAACCCGTTTCAAAGAGAATAAAGAGAACCTAACAAACAAAGCAACTAAATTCATTATTTCCTCATCAGTGCAAGATTAAACAACATCAATTGCATTGTCAATTAGAACTTTAGTGTAAAAAGATACTATGTTAAACCTAAAAATTAACTTATTGACCTTAATTTTGTTATCTTTGACAAAGTTAATAAAATTGGTATAATCTTGAATTAAGGAGAAGGTTATCTCTATAAATGGTTTAAATTTAGTAGATAAAAATTTCCCAAGTTATAGGTGGGAGAGTTTGTGGTGTCAATAATTGTCCTAAGAGGTATGTTAGTTTTATGAATTTTATGGGCCCGTATAGATTATCAATGTTAATTTTTTGTTAGTAAGTATTTTTTATTTATTGAATCCTTTAAGGAAGACTATTTAATGAACTTAGTAACATTTCTAGTTATTTTAGACATAGGGTTGCATGCAATTTTTTGGGAACTCCCACTATTGTAAATGTGATATTTCATTTTTGTGTCATAGTCCAATATGTTCATTACTACTGTAGCATTGCCCTTATCCACCTTGAAAATTATGATGTTATTATTTTTATTTAAAAAATTTAGCACTCCTTATTCCTCATTTGTAATATTCCTTGATGGATGGTGAATGTGCCTTAATTAAACAACACAATCTTAGATACCATCCTACATGATATATGAAAGAATACACTTTAACACCTATTAAATACCTATGATGAAGTTCTCATGGAGGATTTATTGTAGGGAAATATAAAATCCTAATCCTTTTTTGAGTAAATTAAATAAATGTTTATTTTATTAGATATGTGATATATTGACTACTAATTTGTCTTCCCAATTGGATAAACCTAGTTGGGGTGAAATTTAGCCAAGATTATTATTATTATTTGTATGATAATTTTTAATATTATTACTAGTTTTATTATCAAATGGGTTAGATAAGATTTTTTTATCATAAATATTATTATCAATGTTATCATACATGTTCATCAATTACATGTTAGTGTTAGAGATTAAGTTAGAATTTTTCTATGTATCAATATGGCCATGTACACTATTATTGGAAATAAAACTTGGACTAATTTTATTCCTATTCCCTATCACACAATGGGTCAAATTTTCCACATGAATAGGATCATTATAATCTAATGGAAATCTAAGTAGATGGTTAGATAAATAATGGATTATTGTCTATGAGGGATCACCTTTATATAATCCTAAAGGATCCATGTGTTATTTCATTTCCACCTAGTCATATAATTCTATGATTCATTGGATATTCATGTGACAACCAATAACATTTAAGATATCCCGCCAAACTCCATGAATGAGAGAAGAAATTATGGTAAAACTTTGACATGCATCCTATCTAATTTACAATAATACACATCTATTTTATCTAATTTTACAATCTAATTGAACAAAGAGTGATTCAACTCAAACCTATTCCTATATATTACTTACAACTAGATGTCTGGTGCATTAAATCACATCCTTAGAGCCTATCTTAGGATAATAATCACCAAGGTTAGATCTTCCTATAGGTGAAACTGATTTATTCTCAATGAAGACCTTATTGAAAATTATTGTTACCAACAAACTAGAATATGAGATTTTAATCTCCCTATCTTCCAATGTTTTTATGATCTCATGAAATGTGGTCCTTTTTTATGACTGTGAAATAACTCCATCCCTTCCTACTGTGTCCTTGTGCCTTTTCATCCTCCTAAATGACTATGAAAAACTCCATCAAAGTGGACAAGGTTATGGAATTTGTATTGATTCCAATAGAGAGTTTTAAATTTCCTTTTTTGAATCTCTTCTACCTTTAGCTTTGTTCCCAATGAACTTTCATAAGATATATAGTCAAACTAGCTTCATAAATCTAACCTTGTAACATTTGAAAACTCTAAGTAAATTTCATATATTGTTGTAAAGATCCTATCTAGTTTTATTCTAGTCCTATGAATGGTGAAATAAAGGAGATATTTGATGTATTTATCAAAATTCTTATTATTATATCTATCATTCAAGGCATGTTTAATTGAAACAAAAGATGGAAATACCTTCTAATCATGACATCTCTTTAAAAAGGATAGGTTTATAGTTTTCTTTATAATATTGTTCATCATATTATTTAGAATCATATGTTTTTCATACATATCCCTACCAACAAGGGTAAAAATAAGAGATTTGATGTTTTCATAGTCCATGTGTTTGAGTAATAGATTTCTGGGTGAAATTATGTCCTTAGTTTTAGATCAACAAATTTTGAATCACCATATATGATTCATCCTCAGGAAATTAATATGAAGATAATTGCAACCCAACTTATTTATAAATATTTATAATGAAAATAGAGATGTATAAATGGTTAGTAGTGTTATTAATGAAAATGAAATGTTGTAGAGACCAATAGATATAAGAAACATTAATGTTGATGATATCCTCCAGAAGAATATATTGGGTGAGATAATGTCATATCCTAAGATAGATTGATTGAAAGGAATGAAAATATATTTGGATTTATTACATAATATTTAAATTTGATGAGGATGAATTCTAAGTGTGATGATTTCCATGATATTAATTCAAAATATTAATAGATTCACCAAAGATTCAAGGAAAATCACAATGAAACTAAGTACTTAATTGAATAAGAAGAGGGAAAATTTAGGTGTTGGTGTTTTTTAACTTAATAATTAATATTTTTCATGTTTGATGTAGCCTTGTTCCTTATAAAAATTAATATTAAGGGTATTTCAACCTATTTTAATGTTTCTTCTAAATTTATGCTTATGATAATGGTTTTTTATGGCAAGAAATTTCATATTATTAATGCAAATGAAATGTTTGGTTTTTACAGAGTGTTTAGTGAGTATTGATTTATCTAAATTATCAAGTCTTATATTACTATAATGCTCCTTAATTGAGTTTGGATGGACCTTCTTATCTCAACAATGTAGGGAAGACCACACGATATATACAAATTTATGTGGAAAACTCCTTCCTAACAAAAAAGTAACACCAAATATATATGGGCTCCCCAAAATTCATAAAATTAACACACCTCTTAGGCCAATTCCTAACACCATGAACTCTCCCACCTACAACCTGATATCATTTTTAGCTGATAAACTTAAACCATTTATAGGGACAACCTTCTCCTTCATTCAAGATTATGTTCATTTTGTTAACTCCGTTAAAGATGAAAAATTTGAAGTTAATGAGTCAATTTTTAGCTTTGACATAGTAGCCATTTACACCAACATTTTGATTAGTAATGTTATTGATGTCGTTCAAGCTTACACTAATGAGGAAACAACCAAGTTATTTTTTATTTGTTTTAGGTTAACTTTATTATCTTTTAAAGGGGTCATTTTTGAAGAAAATGAATCTATGGGGATGGGTTCCCATCTCTCCTATCATATCTAACCTATATGTGGATAAATTTGAAGATAGAGAACTCCATTCCTTCTCCCTAAAACCGAAATGGTGAGAGAGGTCTGTGGATGACATAAATACATGTTAGAAACATGGTCATAACACCCTAAAAGAGTTATTAATACATCTCAATATCTTGGTTCCAATTATTCAATTCAATAAACAAGTGGAATAGGAAAACAACTTACCTTTCTTAGATGTCCTCCTTTCTCCAAATAAATATGGTTGTTTAGATCAAACATTTTACCAAAATATCACACATACCAACATTTATTTGCATGCTACTTCTCATCATCACTCATACCAAAAAGTATAAATGCTAAAAACTCTAACCACTATAGCCTTTAGTGTTTGTTATGACAACAAATTAGAGAAAGATTTAAACCATTTAAAAAGTATTTTTTAAAAGAATGGATATAAAGTTAAGTAAATAGCAGGGGTATTTAAACAATCCAAATAAAATCACACTAGGCATAATGGAATTGAAACCTCATCAATTGGTCTAGTTACATTGTTACTCTATGTTGAAGTATTTCTAATAACACTACCAAGATATTGAAATGCCAAAACATATCCACCACCTTACTACCTATGAACAAACTAAAATAATCTTTGAAAATAGTCAAGGACCATAATGATACTTAGAAAAATAGTGGTGTCTATAAGATAGAATTTTCCTATCTTATTCCCTACATTGGTGAGATATAAATGTCGATACAAAATAGGTTTAAGAAAGATGCCACTGATATAAGGCTTGAGAAGTCAGATAAATCAACACTTGTTGAACTAAAGAACCCAAAATTACTAGAAATACTAAAATTACAATAGGCTAAGATATGAAATAATAAATCATAGTTGATTTGTATTAAATTAATTAAAATAATTATAAACTAGGCATAAATAGGGCTTAATTTAGAATTAGAGTTGACATGCAAATATTAAAAAAAAAAACTAAAATTAAAAAAAAAAACCTTATATTTTTAGAAACTAGTATTTTTAGTAAGTTTTGCATGCAAACACATGAAACTCCAAAAATATCATGAAATAATCTCAACACTAAAAATATCCTATAATATGAACTTTAATTGAAGTTTGCATCTAGTCATAAAAATATGCAATTTATTTTATTTTTTTTTTTAAAATCACCAAAAAAACCATTAAATTATAATTCTAGACCCTTGGATGGTCTCATTTGGCCTCCAATGTTTTTTTTAAAAATACCTCTAAGTAAAAATTTCACCTTAAAGTAGCAATGAAATTTTTTAGACAATCATTTTAGAATGTGGAAGACCTCAAATAGAGCTATGGATCAAAAGTTATGGCCTCTAGAAGTTTGGCTTATTTTTCTTCTGTCATTCTCCTCTGGTTGGAAACAACTCAACTCCTATGAGTTTCCTTGATTGTATTGATGCCATTTCTATTTATCAATATTTTTTATCTAGTGCTATATTTTTGCTTCAATTCTTTCTAGTAGACCAAATAACTATTATAATTCCCTTACCTTGTGCTCATTGTCTTCATATCCAAAACTCGCATTATCTTTTCCTTATTTTATGGAACCTAATGCTACCAATTTAATTCCTTATCTTCATCACCTTCACCATCTTCTACATGGAATTCATAGAAATCTAAAACATTAAATATTGGATAGATATCATTTTTTTTGGTAAACTCACCTCATAAGGATTATCATTGATTTTCTTTAAAATTCTGCATGGACCAATTTTATTGTACTTCAACATGTTATACGTGTCTTTTGGAAATAGTTATATCCTCAAATAAACCGTTATGAACTCTCCTTGTTCAAATACATTGGATCTTATTCTAACATCCACTGATTCTTTATATTTCCCATTACTTTCCTACAACTTTATTATTACTTGCAACTATTGCATATACTCTACAAATGCTTTTGCATCATCACTAATTCGATCTGTAAATGGTAATTGTACCAAATCTAAAATAGCCATAGGATTTCTCTCATAAATAATTTGAAATAGTTATTTTCCTATTGATCTATTCTCTAAATTGTTATATGTAAACTCAGCTTGTGATAAAGCCAAGTCCTATTGCTTGGGCTTCTCCCACTATGCATCTCAATAAATTTCCCAAGCTCCTATTCACAACTTCTATCTATCCATCTATTTGTGGGTGGTATGCACTACTAAATTTTATATTAGTACCCATATTTTTCTACAAAGTCCAAAATAGTTATTTAGGATTTCTCTCATAAATAATTTGAAATAGTTATTTTCTTATTGATCTATTCTCTAAATTGGTATATGTAAACTCAGCTTGTGATAAAGCCAAGTCCTATTACTTGGGCTTCTCCCACTATGCATCTCAATAAATTTCCCAAGCTCTTATTCACAACTTCTATCTATCCATCTATTTGTGGGTGGTATGCACTACTAAATTTTATCTTAGTGCCCATATTTTTCTACAAAGTCCTCAAAAAATAACTTAGACATTTTGTGTCCCTATCTAAAGTAATAGTTGTTAGAACACCATGCAATCTCACAATATCCTTAAAAAATAATTCTAAAACTCTAGTGGCATCATTGGATTTCTTACATGAAATTAAATGAACTAGTTTAGAAAATATATCTACAAAAATAAAAAATGAATCATTATCTCTCTATGTGTTTGGTAATCTCAACATAAAACACATACGCAAATCTATCCATGGTCCTCTTGGAATTGGTAATGTCATGTATACTCTAGTATTTTGTGTATGTCCTTTAGCTACCTGACATATCCTACACCTAGAAGCATACCTAGTCACATCTCTCTTCATCTTTAGCCAAGAATAATTTTCCCCCACTAAAGCTATTGTCTTCATCTTACCAAAATGTACATCCAAACCACCACTATGTAATTATCTTATTATATTGTCTCGTAAAGACATTAATGGAATACATAGTTGTTTCCCTTTGAAGAGATAACCTTATTGTATAAGATACTCATGATAAATGATATCTATCCTACCTATTAATGGATTCTTTCACTAATCAAAAACCTTGACAAAATATGGATCAGTATCATGTAATTCTTTGATAGCTTCAAATATAACTACTTCACTCACCATAGTAGTTAAAAATACTACTCTCTTGATCAATGCATTAGCTACCTAATTCTACTTTACTGATTTATGTTTCAACACAAATGTATACCCCTAAAACAAAGATACCCACTTTGCATTCCTTGTATTCAAATTCTTTTATGTATTTACATAATTCAAAGCCTCATGATCTAAAAATAGGACAAACTCCTTAGGCACCAGGTATTGCCTCCAATGTATTAATTATTTTACAATTACATAAATTTCAACATCATAGGTAGAATACTTTGTTCTTAACTCATTTAATTTCTCATTAAAATATGTTATTGGCTTTCCTTATTGACTCAACACAACACTAATTCCCATAAATAAAGCATCACACTCAACCTCAAACACTTTGTTAAAATTTGGTAATTCTAAAATTGGTCTTTTTGAAATATTATTCTTTAAAAAATTAAAGCTTTCTATTGTTTCTCTAGTCCACACAAATTCCTTCCCTCTCATGCAATTTGTTATTGGTTCCACAATACTACTAAAAATTTTAATATTTTTTTTTGTAAAAAATTATTAAACCATGGAAACTTCTTACCTCTATAATGCTTTTTGGAATAGACCACAAAATAATTATCTTTATATTTTCTTCATCTATTCTCACACCATCTATGGAAACTACAAATCCCAAAAATACTTAACTATTTTGCATAAACCTACACTTATTCAAATTTGCATATAACTTCTCCTTTCTTAACAAATCCAATACCATTCTCAAATTTTATAAGTGTTCTTCTTGAGTCTTACTAAATATCAATATATGATAAAAATAAACAACTAAATAGTTACTAATATATTCTCATAGCACTATATTCATCTTTCTCATAAATATGATAGGTGTATTAGATAATCTGAATGGCATCACAATCCACTCACATAAGCCATCCCTAATCTTGAATGTAGTTTTCCACTCATCTCCTTCATGAATTTGAATATGATAATAACCAATCCTTAGATCAATCTTGGCAAGATATTTTGGTCCTATAATCACATCCATCATATCATCTAAATGAGGTATAGGAAATTTATACTTGATTGTAATTTTATTTATTAGTCTACAATCCACACACATTATCCATCCTTCATCTTTCTTTGAAGTTATAAATATTTTTATTACACATGGACTCATACTATTCATCATAAGATTATTTCATAATAATTAAATAAATTGTTTATTTAATTTTGTATGTTTTATTGGACTCATCGTATAAGTTGTTTGATTGGGTAGCATTGATCCTAGACTCAAATCAATGTGATTTTGAATATCTCTCTTATGTGTCAAATGAATGAGCGTTTATATTATATTTATACCAATCCCTTTGGATAATATATCACATTAAATCACTTAGGCCAACCATAAGAATATGTTTCATTTACAGACTAGATGAATTTACGGCACTAGACACTTATATTAGAATAAGACACTTACATCGATATAGGCATCTGACTAAGACACAAGTGTCTAGGTAGATGGAAAATAGATGTAGGTCTAGAACTTATAGAGATGAAAGATAAGTAATTTTATATCATTATGGTAAAGATATAAGGTTTGTTTTAATAGAATAACATTGGTCAGACTAAGATATAAATAATTATACATAGAGAGATAATTAATGCAAGCCTTTTGGTACTGTGAAAGGTTTAAAATATGAAGGTACATACATGATATTTTTTTTCAAAATATAGAATAATGAGGTGATATATAATTTATAAATAGTGTTTGCATTCCCCCCCTTTATTCTAGTAATGAAATTTCTAGTTTGAAGGAAAATGAATGAATATTGGGGTGTGTATAACACACCTTGTCTTTCCTTGAGTCCAATTTGAATGCTTTATTAGTGACTAGAATACAACCAATATCATGTTACAATATATAATTAGTGTTTATAATCTAAATTTGGAAGTAATAATTAAAATTGAAGGATAGCAAGGTTTAAGAGTACATCTATTTATTGTTGCAACCATCTAGCTTTTTGGAAATTTGATTTGAAAGATGTATCATTATGAATAATTGAAATTGATATTAAGAAAAATATAAATATAGAATGTGCATATATATAAAGAGATATAGATATACTATAATAAAAATTACCCAAACCTTGGATAATATGTAAGTGGCCACCCAAAAATTGAGATTAGCTCAACCATGCAACCCAATCATACTTATAATTTAGTGAGTGTGAGTGAACCAAGTCAAATCACACTATAAAATTAGAGAGGCTTGACGATAGTACCTAAAAGTGTTTGTAATCTGATACTAATTTTATTTTATAATATTAAGCTGACATTTCATATCATATGATCCTTATATTTGTATCATGATGAAACTATGCATAACAATGGTACTATAGTCATATAAAATGCAAAAAATGGTAACTTGAGCATGGATAATGAAACCCAACCCATAGGTCCCTCTTTATTCCTCTCATGACCCTCATAAGCTTAATTTAATTGATCCATAGTCATCCATAGCCTTCCATACATGACCCTAGGTAAACTAGGACCCTCTTTTCATGATTAATCCATCCCCCAGGTCTTATTTGACTATGATAATAGCACCCAACTAAGATAGGAGCACTAGTGCCACTATTGTTGACTTTCAAAACTATTATCTAAGCCCATTTATAGTCCCAATGGTCAATTTATTTTTGTTCCCCATCCTTCTCCTTGTCAGCTTAATGTAATAAAATTAAATCCATGACTAGTAGATCCCTATAAAATCCCATTTAAAGATCATTTGGAAATGGTTGGCAAATATTATCAAGCAAGCAAGAATACAAGTGAAACCACTCGAGAAATCTTCCTTAGTATCTACATAAAACCATCCATTACAGTCCTAAGCACATCTAAATCCTCACACTAGTTGATAGGCACCTCAAGTACATCTAGTATAACATTTCTTGCATTCTCATATCATAATTACACCAGGCACTTTCAAAATAAGAACTATATATGGTTTGGTCCTTCTTTAGAGTATTGGTATGTAGGCATCATGCCCACACATAGGGTGTGAAGCAATTCTAGTGCATATTACACACACTAACCCCTTTTCACTATTTTCAAAAGTTTATATTAAAGTGCATATAATAAACATACATAGAAAATTAACTCTACAAGGATTTATATCAAGAACAAGGCTCTAAATTTTGGTAAACAAACTCACACTGATCAAGTGAATAAAGCCCAAAAAAATTAGATCCTTTCCACTTTTGATGCTCCTATCTAATTATAAAACAAAAGCCAAAATATTATTTGTGATAGTGTCTCAGGCCTTCACACAAATTTCTAAGCCTTGTCTTAGTCAGATCAACATAGAATAAGATAAGTTTAATTTTCTCTCTCAATACTATTTTTATAAATTCTATAATTAAAATTAAATTTCACAAAATTGTATCTTATTTATTAAATATTATTTACTTATTTATCAATCTAGACCCTTTATCTATATTAGGAATAAAACCCCAATATTCTCAAAATTGTTAAAACATTTGGTGAACATGACTTACTTAGAATTGTGCATAAAAATCTTAGAAACCATAGGGTAAATTCATAGATGATTTTTCGCATTAATTTTTGAATTTTTTCTTGAATATTTTAATTAAAAATTCATCCCAAATTTTAAAATTTAATAGAAAATTTTAAAATAATTTTATTTCAAACCCTAGTTGCATCAACTAACTCCTAGTAATTTTACAATCCTTTTATGAATTTTTAGTTGCATATTAAAATTATAAAGTCAATTCAAATTTGAAATATTCAATAGTAATTTCAAAAAAAAAAAAACTCAAAACCCTAGTTTCATATACGAGGTCCTATTAAATCACTTATTTTCTAATAAATTTTTGATCTTTTACTTGCATATCTAACTCAAATATCCACTTAGAATTTCAAATTTTCATAGTAATTTATCAAAATTATCATCTTTCAAACCTAGATGAATAAACTAGGTCCTATTGCTTGTGAGATATTAGCTTACATTCTAAAAAATCATATTTTAAAAATGGTTTTCACTTATTTACAATTATTTTTTGCATTTCTTGAACAAAATAAGGAAATCGTCATTGGTCCTATCATGTACATGAATGATTAATTTTATCATATCCTAATACAAAGATTTCTTATTTGCATTTCATGCTTAATTCTTATAATTAAAGATGATATTACATATTTTATTGCTCAAATTGTACAAGATTTCAATAATTCTTTTTCATATTCTTTCTCTCTCATGAAGAATAATGTACAACTCTATTTTTATAAACATATTAGAAATAATATGTCACAAGTCAAATCTCTTTATGCATTCATGCACAATTTCATTCTATATACCCTTTTCTCTCTATCTCTCATATGGAAAAAAATTCATGTTTATCTTGACACACATATTAGACATATCATAATACATGTCAAAGTTCTTTATGCATCAATGCACATTTCCATAATCTCTATCCCTTCTATCTCTCATGTGGAATGTTTTCTATAATCATATTTTTATACAACTTATAACTCCACTTACATGAATTTTAGTCCATATAAATGGTTTCTACCTAGATGTATATGCCTCCTCGGCTACTCTTGTTTCAATTTATTATTTCATGCAACAAAAAGAATTCCCTTTTCCTCCTCTCCCTCAAGAGAGTGATATCTAATTTCCCTATAACCAGGTATATGCTATCACCCCTCCAAAAGGTGAGGTAGCCTATACTATTATTCTTAATGCATACATTTAGCCTATAGCTTCTTCAAATCCTCATGCTTACATGTTCAATCAGAAGCAACCAGGGTTTGCAAATGTGAGACTTTAAGGAATCAAATCATTAGTATCATCAATTTAATTTTATATCTATAAATGTAAAATCAGCTATTACATGAAAAGATCACAATATTAAAAAATTAGATTATAATAAAAAAGCCTCAAAGACACCCTAGTGTCAATCATGTATATGTACCTTCACTTAGTCAATTGGTTACAAGTAAAGTTACATATCAAATCAAGAAATCAACAAAAAGTAACTCTACAAGTAGTGATTCAAAAAGCATTCAAAGATCAAAAAAGAGTTCAAGTTAGGTACTAAGGGAAATGATTAAATCTAAGTTGATCAAACTAACTCCTCTACATAAAGATCCAGATATTATTGTGCATATCATAAAATGCATGGGCATCACACACATTCATTTTTGGCATTGAATAAACATATAAAATAGATACATTTTAATGAGGACCCTATACAAGGTAAATCAGTCAAGCATCCATAGTAACACATGAACACATTCACAAAGGGTAAAATTCAAAAATATTATAAAAGTGGTTACCAAAGTATAAATCAAAAAAATAAAAGGATCAAAAATAAAAATTAGAGAAATAAACAATACCACAAGCAGAGGTAAAACATGAAAAAGATGCAAATATACCTCTCCAAAATGAGGCTCAACTTTCAAAGTAGTATGGGTTTGGTCAAAAATATCTATAATAGTTTGATTATCAAGGTCAAGGGTTGGGCAAGCAGGCTCAAGGCATCACTACACCTATTTTAGCAATTGATAATTTTTTTCATCAAGTTTTGGTGTTTATTAAACATCCTAAGGCAAATCATTCATAGTTACAATTTATTAAAGGAAAAGATCTAGATACAATAAAAGTCAACACTAGCATTCCATTGCCTCAAATCCAGATGATAATGATGAGTGGAATAATAAAATTTATTATTATTTTCAAGATACAAATATTGAATTTGAATATTTAGATTCATGTTCTCATCCATTCCCTCATGCTTCATAATCATGCATGATTCTTTTGTTTGATACAGGAAACCATGATGGGGAATCTCATATGAGACTCATTGGTAGTATCATTTATTCTTAGTATTACTTGTATATAGTATTTTTATGCTTGATTGTATATATATCATATTCCAAAATTCAAAAACATTTAAATAATTCAAAAATACCAAAACATTTTGATTGTATGCATTGTCCATGCTTCACATTTCTACTACTATGCTAGACTTACATTTATTGTGTTATGTTATTATTTGTTTATTTATCTATATTACCATGCTTTAATTGATCTTATTTGAGTGTGTGTAGTGACATCCATCTCTTTTATTGCTTCACTATATTGATTGAGGTGGCATTCTACTTCCACATTCGAGACATACATCGATATACATACCCACTGGGGGCATCTTCTACATGACTACACCATCCAGGTTATGTCATTCCTACACCACACACTCTAGTTATCATGTTTATGTACATTATTTAGTAGCTTATATAGATTACTCCATTGACACTCACTAATATTTAGCACTTCTATATTTTTTTACATATAACTAGTCTTTTAATTACATGTCTTACATAGATTCACTTCTTGATTTGATTAATTAGATGCATTTGTAATTATGGTTTATTACATGCTTTATTTTCTTGCTTATAATTAGCTTGATGTGATTGAATTTATATATTTTTTTGTCTCTTGCATGTGCCTTAGGATATTTGTCAATGTTCTTTGCTTCTATGTGTGTGCCTTAGGACATTTGCCAATGTCCTTTGCTTGTACTCCTCTATGTGATTATGGATTTCACATAAATTTGCTTCTTGTGTGTGTGTGTGTGTGTGTGTATGTGTGTGTGTGTGTGTGTGTGTGTATGTGTGTGTGTGTGTGTGTGTGTAAGTGGCATTTTAATATGACTTGTATTATTTCTTTCCAATTTGAGTGACATGCATATGTCCCTTATTTTTTTGGCCCTTTAGCCACTCTTGTATGGTTCTTTCCTTCTGTGCTTGTTGGTTGATTGCTTTCAATTGTATGTAATTTCATGATCCATATCATGCATTATTCATGTTTTCTTAGATTCCATGATGGAGATCACGCTCCATCCATCCAACTAACAACTAACAACTAACAACTAACAACTAACAACTAACCAAAATTGAAATTCTAGTTTAGTATATTACACATGCTATTACACTTTTATATCTATCTAGGAATACCCCTATTGATCTAACAATATCTCACTACAACCCATGCTATATCTTGAGATATCTTGGCTATTATCATTTCTATATCATGTATACATGAAACATAACACAATTGTTGGGATATTTCTTCTGAGGTTAGTCATTGCATGGTCTATATTCCTTTCCTCAAAAGTGGGGGCAATAGACAAGGGTTTTGTCATAGAGATGAGAACTCCTACCAACCAAAAAATCTAGATTCAAAATAGTAACCAAACATCAAACCAATCAGAACAAAGCAAGAAAATATTCAATAATTTAGAATAGTCATAAGATTTGACCTAGGACAATAACACTGATGGTGTTATTTTATATTTCTAATGTTCTTCTCTAAATAATAGAAAAATCAAAATTTCTAGAAGTAGGTACAAAGGTAAACTCAGTTATAGTTTTATCAGTTATAATTTTACTTAGAGAATCCAAATATAGGGGGAATAATGCATGGCATGATGGCTCTCACTTCCAATTTTAGAAAAGGTAATCCTTACAACTTCTAGATCAAAATCCATATTTTAAAAACTAGTGATTGGGGGTAATATGCATGACACATTTGTTTTCTTTATTTTTGAGTTCAACATTACCCAAGCATTCTAAATAGTTGCATGCCTTATTACATCTATAGGTGGTTGGCATCATTTTTTAGTTTGTCTTTCATACAAACCAAACTTCTAATTTCTTGAGTTCTTGAGTGGCTTCCACATAAGCTATATTTTTAGTTTTGGAGTGGTTTTTAGACAAGCCTAATTTCTATTTTTTGAAATGGCCAAGAGTGGCCTAGTTTCTAGCATACATTTGGGTATCCATGTCAACATTGTTTGATCATAGTATATTTATGGGATTCATGATCCATCACATATGACACACATTCCATACTAGTATTAGTTTACAAATTCACTTCATGAGGTAATGATGGAGCCAAAGGACTAGCTAGCCTTTGTATTCTTAAGCCACCTATTTAGAGGGATTAGACATGTAGTCCAAACATTGATCAACACACATATGACCACCTAGATTAACTTAGTGGGTGATGATGGTACCATGGGGATAATCATTAAATTTTTGAACCACTTTTGAGGAATTGAGCACTCAACTCCATTACCTGATATTACTCTTGGTACAACACACATCTACCATCACTCAGCATCACTTGACATCATAATAGATTTTTTATTGATTTATGTACTTGATGAGGTGTATTCATTATTTTCTCTTCCTCTCTCTCTTACCCAACTTTGTATGTTCTTATTTTAGATATATCATATCTAGTAAGAACTAATTTACTCTTTGTTTTCACTTGAAAAGTTACACTTCAAAATATGCTCTATCTATGCACACCCAACATCACACAACTTAATAGGATTCAACCTTCTAGGTAAGTTCAGGTACACTTTCTATTTTTCCTTTTTGCTTGTATTTCACTTTGTTACCTCACTAGAATAAATGGGGGGAAAATGTATTCATATAAAATGCAAAAATTGGTAACTTTAGAATGACTAATGACACCCAACTCATAGGGCCCTCGTGTTTTCTCTCATGACCGTCATAGTTTTATTTTCACTAATTCTAAGTCATATGTAACCTTCAAAACATGATGCTAGCTAATCTAAGACCCTCTCGTCATGACCAATCCATCTCCCTAGGTCTTGTTTTCCCAAGACAATAGAACCCAACTAGAATAGGAGTACTGACACCACTATTATCCACTTTTATCACTATTATCTAGGTAATCAAGTGCACACACAAGATCACTCAAAATAAAATCAAAATAAAATGGTCTAAGGAGACCTCAAATAAGGGACACATTCAAATTTTACATAATTTAAAGGGCATGACTTGGTCAAATGTCCACAAAATTAAGTAATAACATATTCAAATGTCATCATAAAATAATTAATGACATAATAGAATTTAAAATATGGAAATAAAGGCATAGGTGCCACAAACAATTGAACATATTTAAATGTGCAAACAAGTAAGACAAAAAAATGAAAGACACTCAAGGAAGTGCATAAATGAAAAGTATAAATAGACAACATAAACATATCATACTAGTCTCTGAATATATGTGATAACAAAAAATGTTGTGTACATAACATACCAAGTACATTGTAAAATATATAAGCATGGATAAATTCATGTGTAGGTACATATATGAGATCAAACAAGATAATGTAAAGTAACCATAACATTATATTACCTAGATATAAAGTGAATATGTTTTGTTGATATTATTAGAGGTAAAACCCAATATGCAAAAGTTCATAGATAATTTAGCTATATATTCCTAAATCACATGCAAAAGATGTGTGAAACATGTGTATATAGGAAATATTGATATGCCATCTACAAACATGGAACCAACAACATATATGCCAAGGATCTAATAGAAAATAAAAATGTTAAACATATTTTTGGATTCTTAAAGTTTTTTTTTTATTTTTGGTATTTTTTGAATATTTTAAATGAAAAGACAATCCTATGATCTCATTAAGAGGATAAAAATTATTGAGAAGTGGTAAATATATAGCTTATATTGAATGATATGTGTAATATGTGTGCATATTATAATAAAAAAGTGTATCATGCTCTTTTGGTAAGTTTATACTTGGTATCTTTAGTTTGTATTTATCCACATTTACTTTCCCATTTATTAGTGATAGATTTGATCAATAGGTACTAGGTCTTATAGATATGAATAGATTATGTTATAAGTTACTGATTGGATCATAATATAGTTTTATAAATTAATCCTATGAAGATTTTTTACCATATATATGAGAAGTGAATTTATCTTGATTTGAGGAATGTCTTGTAGTTTCCTCATGTATACCCACATTTACAACATTATATTTATCAAGTGTCTATTGCTTTTTGATTTCCTTTGTTATAAATCCTAGTTTAAAAATTTGATGTGCCCATTTCTCTCTTTGATATGTTATATTTTTTATCTATGTTTTATTCTTTGATTTTTTCTCATTTTTAGGCTCTCTTTGTTTTAAAAAATGTATCTTTGAATTATTTGCATTAGTATTGTCAATATATTTCAAGCCTTGGCAATCATTCTGATTGGATGTGGAAATAGAATGAGTGATGCTTTAGGAATGTTTTCCCAATTCTTGACCATGATAATCAAATTTTTGCAAATAATTCATTTCAAAACCATATTTTTTGTAAAATTGAGTATCATTATTGAGAGGTAAATTTGTATCCTTTTCTTGATCTGATTTTCTTTTTAAACCTTTTCTTATTCAAAATTATATATGTTCAACTATTTTTTCTCTAAATTTATCTTTGGTACCCACATTATTTGTTTTAGAACTTATGGTTTAGGAGAGGTAATCATAATGTGAGTGTTTTTATTGTTTGATATATCAATGATATGATCACAACTACATTTTTTACTTTTATTTTTTTCTTTAAAGAAAAACACCCTTTTTTATGATGGCCATGCATTATATGATATGCACTATAGTATTTGGATATCCTTATAGGATGTGGAGGTGGTAGTTATATCACTTTATTTTTAAGAATCTCCTTTAGGTTTTTACTTGGAATCTTATTATCTTTTTGGTAACTTTTTTAATCACTTGTTTTAGATGTGAAACCTTGTTTGGCATATGTTGGTAGATGAGGATTCAAACACATTATTAACACTACCATGTGTTAGATTCCATAGGTATGTAATCTAATATTCCAAAAATGTCAAATTTGAACTAAAATTATTGTTAAAATTTTATATCAACTTTATTATACTATTAATTTGATCTTACAAGGCTTCATAAGCACAAAGCCTTGGTACCTCATATTGAATATGGATACATACACTATCTTACCGTTTGAAGGAGTGATAACATGGAACTATTTAGAGGGATGGTATTTCTCACTCTTGTTTTAATTAGGATGAATAGGCTCCACATTATTGTAACAAGATTGGTAAAGAGAAGTTTGAGTTTTATATTTATTAGGATCATTCTCTAGTTTTATGATTTTTATATTTATAACAATGTAGACAAGACAACAAGCAATGACTATATTGAGATACTGGAAGAGAAAGTTCTCAACACACATATCCATATTTAGCATGATTTTTTTTTTTAATAAAAAAATAAGGTCTCAATTTTAAAGTTTTAATACTATAGAAATGGAAATTAGAATGTAGTAAAATAGGAAATCAAGAAACCTTAGGTCAATTAGGGTTTTGAAACTAGAAGTCATCATCGCCATAATGTGTAAAATAAAGATAAAGAAATATAAACTTATTGGATAATAAATGTATGAATTTAAAATAGTTTTTTTAGTAAAAATATAAAATGAGATGAACCCATAAAAATAGGGATATAAAAGTATAATGTATGGCCTATAGATCTAAATTTACTAAAACTAGTAAAATGATAAATTTGAGACATTCATACAATATTTTGGAAAACAAAAATAGTTTTTTTATATATAAATATATTGATTAAAAAATATAATTAATTTTAAATTTGATCTAATTATGATTTATAAATAATTTTTCATAAGTAAAACCCTAGAATATTCCCATTAAAGATTCCACAATTTTGATAAAATAGTAGTTTATTTGTGATATGTTAGAGAGGTTTTTTAATAAAATATTAGTTTTAATGAAAATAATAAATTAATTACAAAACCATTACACCATTCACCTTGTATTCTAATATTTTCTAAATATGGTAAATTGAAAAATTGAAAAATATGTACCAAATTTAGGTGAACAAAAAAAGATTTTTGAGTATACCAACTTGAGTAGAAAATACCTCTAAGAAATTTTAAAATTAATCCACTTGGAATCCAAATTGAACAAATAAAATAATAATAATTTTTAAGCATTTTAACATGAGTGTAAAAACCTATGGTAAAGTTTTAGATTTAAAAATTCATCATGATAAGCTAGAACCCTAAGAGTTTAGAAACCCTAGATCATGATAGGGTTGAAAAGTAATACTAAAAGTTTAGGATAACCAAATATATAACCTAAAATCTAGATTGTGGATGATCTTGGGTTAAATGGGTAGAGATAACCTAGGGCATAGGGATGGTAGACTATCTCTAAATTAGACCATTTATTTATGAAAATATGATAAAACATATAATAAATTTATTATGATAATATGCTAAAGATAGAGAGTACATATATGAATATATTGTAATAACGATGAAAACAAGATACATATCTAGTTTTTATGCTAATATAGATCTAGATCTAGAACAATTAAAAAGTAGATGTAACGTCCCTCATGAAAAAATAAGGTGATTATGAAAATAAATGATGATACTCCCTTAGTGATGTTGATTATAAGGTGAGTATGAATCATAAAAATGGTAAGAGTTGGACAAACAATTCTTGAATCATTACATTAAATTTCAATTTAAATTATATATGAATTAAGGAATTATAATAATATCACTTCATGACCTTGTGAATTTATTGATAAGCTAATTACATTAGTTTTAGTAAATGATCTAGAATGCTATAATTTTAAGCTTTGACTATTAGGATAGTGGATTTAATGTGTGAAATAAGTGTGTGGGAATAGGTCATTTCCAATTAAAGTAAAATAGACTACACTAGGCATTATTAAATCATGTGTGATCCCACCTCTAACCTTAGTATTTGCCTAAACCTTTATTGATCCTAATTGAATTCCTTATATGCCATTTGAACCCATATTTAGTCTTGTCATTTCTAAATGGATGGTACTCATTACTGGGTTGGTCAAACCAATTTTGACTATATGTCTTCAATACATGAGGGTAAATTAGACCAATGTCTATATTTCCCTATTACAAAATTGTAGATTTGTCCATTAATTTCCTTTTCCTTGAGTCATGTATGGGGAGGTGGATTATCATAGAAGCAACCATAGGAATCTACTAGAGCTACCATGTGCCATTATGGATTGGAAAAGAGATCACCATTATGAACACATGGGATGGCTATCAAGAGTGGTTGTTTGATCCATGGAAAGAATAGACACATGTCATATTTTGATTAGATTATAATAAGGAGATATTCTTAGTTGAGTAAGCTAGATCTCTTGGAAAAGATCTCGTTATCTAAACCTCAAATTTTTAGGAGCTGACTAAATGAAGTTTGTGTGATTCTTAATTGATATATTGTGTTTAGCAGAAGACAAGTTGGTTTACTTACTCCCTTTATATATTTTATCTATGGTTGTGATTAGTTTACCCCATAATGTTATTACCCTTATGTGGGAGTTTGGATTTGAGATATTCCTCCATGATATACTTGACTATGGTACTTTTGCTTACATGGAAATTATGATTTAATAGTGTAAGGATTTTGATGCCTTGTAAGGTCAAATTATACATGATGGAGGAAGGGGTATTTATCTCATGTTGGACATGGTGGTGGATTACTTAAGTCCTCTCATGATTTATTAAATAATATATTTTAGTGGCTTTACACTTGATGAGATTATATCCTTGAGATTTTTGGGTTTTCTCTTTTGTCTCTTATTCTTGTTGAAAATTGATTCGAGGTTAGTAACCTCTTGACTAAGAGATGCTTGGATTATCACCTTGTGAGTAAATATCTCCTTGTCCTTAAGACATCTTGACTATTTTTTTGACTTTAATTATTTTCACCATGATGTGAACATGCCTATAGATAGGAGTCCTACTCAAGAGTGCCTATAATAGTTGTTTGATGATGACAAAAGGCTTGGGAGGTGAGCCCACCTTAGATTAGACAAATATGGAGTTGGAAAAAATAGGTTATCATCTTCAGTTGCATTCCACTCATGTTTTTATTCCTTATACAAGTAAATTTAATCCAAGTATTGATTACTCTTAGCTAAATCTATTATACGTATATGTTAATGACTTATTGTGGGTTGAGTTGTGAGGCACTACTATTATATAGTTTAATAGTTTAATGTCCTTGTTATTACTACAACAGACTATTTTATAATATTATTTTAGTACAGGATAATTATACCTCCCTAATATGGATTGTTGTTTAAATTGGAACCCTTAAAGAGGCTTATATACTCATTACTAAGCTTGGCCAAGTGAATGGTCTTCATATATAAACATATTTAAGTTATTCATTTGAAATGACTATGATGCATTTGATTCTTTCACCTTGAGTTTCTTGTTTGGAGTTGATTAAAAATTAAATTTATATATGAATAATCACTCTTATATGATGGTATGTGATTTAGGTTGTCTATGCTCTTGATGATCAAGATATATGATGTTTTTATTTTGTGAATCTGGTTATGTCAACCCATCCATAACATGGATTATGTTTAATGATTCTAGACATGGTTGATTAATCTTTGATAAGGATAAATCTAAGTAAGATATAATATTAAACAACTCTTAGAAAGAGTGACATTAAGGACCTCAATAGGTCTTGATTGTAGATCTATCAAGTAAAGAGTAATTCATAAGCCTGTAGGGGTCTTTTAATAATATAATGAATAAACTATACTTTGGTATAAATGCTAAATCAGCCTAATAAATGAGTTTGGTGCCTCATTATGAATTCAAGGAAATCTATATTCTAGATTAAGATTATCTATAAAAGAGTAGAACCCAAATAAATAGTTGACAAATTGTTATGAATAATAAATACATAATAAGTCTTTACAATTTAAGTATTACCTATATCTTGATAAATTAATGTCTTAAGGAAGAGATATTAGTTTATGTTATGAGGTAGCTTTGTTTCATACCTTCCTATTATCACACTAACTTGCATATAAATTAGAATGTTAGAAAGGCTAGGCTCTTAAGCTAAAACATTAATGTGGAATAACTAGATGGGTTTAATTATAGAATCCCTTATAAGAATTCATCATTGATAAATAAGGATTTTTAGAAAATGTCTTAAATGTATGTTTGTACACTCTTATAAATGTTTTATCAATTTATTATACTTGGAATATCAAAATGGGTCTTTGTTTAATCGTAGAAGTTTTATCTTCTATTTAGTAGACTAGTCAACCTTTGATTAAGTTTCTTTGTGTTTTTAGATAGTTGACTAAACCAATGCAATTTATTTAGTGTTAAAATCTTGTTTAAGCCTTGATTATTTTGTGTTATCACTTTAGACTCAAACTTGGTTAGTTATATAGTTTGGCCTTATGTTATTTCTATGTTTCATTTAAGGTGTTTGATTTTGGACTTATCAAATGAATCTGCATAACTTATTATCTTATTTGGCCTTTATTACCATAATCAATTTTTTTTTAATCATCAGACATTTATTTAGTCAAATATAGTATTTTCCTTAGCCTTTTATTATTTTGGATCTTTCATTAACTTTTTTCTTTAGATGAATCATCCTAGTTGGCTAAATTCATCCACTTGGACTTGCCTTAAACACCTCTTAGTTAGGCCTTTTATGGCCTTTTTTGGCTTAGTAATTTTTATGAGAGCTTATGTGTGGCTTAGAGGAATCCTTATGTAATCAGTCAATGACTTTGGGAGTGACATCATCTTTATCTATTATAAAAATGGTGATGGTCTAATGGAGGAGTGAGATGATGCCATGTGCAACCATTCGAGTAACTTGCAGTCCCAAAGATGACTGTATACATAATATTTTCAAACTTTTATTGATTACTGACACTTTGTATGTTATAGGAACCTATTAGGTCTCAATCTATCTAAGTGTAAGCCTTAAGTGGTGCACTAGGAAAGGTGTGGGTAAACTGTTCATTCTTTACAAGATTATTATCCCTTTTTCCACTTGCCATTGACACACTTGTCTCTTAAAACCATTTACCATAAGCTTATTATTCTCAGTCCTACCTCCTCCAATATTTTTCCTCTTTTCATCTTCCTTTTCTTACATGAACACCCTTTTGGATAGGTAGTTGTATTGGGTCACCTGGGTCAACCTAGTACAGTTTATGGGTATTTATCAGCTTGTTAGCCTTTCGACTGACCCAATTTAGACCTAGTGAATTGTCCCCAAAAACACATTGGGTTGATTAGGTAGACCCTAGAAAGCTAATGTTACTAGGAGGATTTAGGGAAAGATCCACCTATATATACAAGCTCATTTCCAACCATTTCATAAGAGAATAATTATTACTAAATAAGTGTGAATGAACATCTGCTTATTGACCATTATACTTGAGTAATAAATATTAGGGTTTCATACTTTTTTGAAGATATAGATCTTGTCTTGTGGATAATTATTTTTATGATTAGATAGGTTGTGTAGCCTAGATTTTATTTATCTTGATTATACTTACATACCATAACAATCTCTTACATAGCACCTTGGCCAAGGGAGAGATTGAGGCTCGATGGATTCATCCTCAAAGGTAAGTATTCCTAAATTTATTTCTCCTTTTTAAGAGTAGATGGATAATGAATTTGTATTCATATCCCATGTATTAAGATTCCATATACATTGATGTGAGAATATGTCTTATAATACATGTTTAGTTGTTTGTTTTATTATTTCTAACCCCCACTTTCTACCATAATCTTTGTTGTGAACTAGATTAGATATGATTTCTTGTTATTATAATAAGTTAAATATTTAAACCTTAGGACTCCATTAGGGTTGTCATGAAATTATGGTATACTATAGGCTTTGGAATCCTTCTTAGCATGATGTGTTATGACAAGTGATCTCCTAGTTAGGTCTAGTAGATCCCCATATTGGTCATGCTCCCACTTAACAAGTGTATCCCCAATCAGAAGGATCAATATGCTCTATCTTCTATGAGATATGATTGACTTATAAACATGATGCATTTTCTATTGCATACATTATAGTGAACCTAACTTAAAACTAATCCTTGCAAGATTTATTTCACTTATTCTTAATCTTTTGATCATCATTTTTATCATATATTTTGACATACTATATTAATTCTATCCCCCTAACTATTTTTCTCATCATAAGTTTCTAATAATAGGTAAATATATTGACCAAGTCAACCTAGTACAAGTTTATATCCATTCAGACATCTAGTTTAGACTACTAGGTTGACCCAATCAACCTCTTATAGTTTCATTACTCTGCAGTAAGTTCCTATATAGTTTGATCAATCTAGTCGACCCAATTTGTAGGTTTTTCCAATCTACTTAAATGTTATTCATTAATAATCTTCCTTCATTACATCCTTGATCTATTAAGGTTATGTACTACCTCTCTATATATTTTTTTTTATATATTTCCTTTCATAGTTTATAGTCTTTCAAACTACCCTTACATAGTCAACTAGATCAACCCTACAGACCTAGTTCTATGTTTTGTGTGTTATCTAAAATATCTAGATTTAAACTACCAAACCAATTCATTTTTAGACCTTATTTCCATAGTATAGGTTTAACCCTATCGACCCTATTTTATATTTTTTATATATAGTGTGAACACTATAGCTTGTTTCAAGTTGGAATTAACCTCATATCTACTATTAATTATCTCACACATTTCTTTTCTTATTATTTGTATGCTTAGAGTAGTTCACATAGTCTAATTAGGGGTTTTTTAATCAATCAATTAGTTTCACTATTTATATTTTATTCACACATGAACAAATCATAAAAACATAAAAAAGTACTTTAACATTTGTCTACCCAAGGCCAACCTACTTAGATCTCATCACTAAGGGGGAAGCTTACTTGATATTTTGGTCAAGTAAAAAGCATGGTTAATGGTATATTCTAGCTAATCACCTGACACCCTTATCATTTTAGTGTGTGAAGTGAGGGGGTATTCCCTAATACCAAACTTGTATCATTATTGATACAAACCCAAACTACCTAAAACCATCCTTCGATTAGTATCTAGTTCCTTTCTTATACCAAACTTCCCATCACATTTAAAATCACATCTTAATAATCTAATAAACATTTAGGTTGAACAATTACTTATCTCTTTACTTTAAAAATTTATTGCTTACTCTTTAATCAATTATGTGTAAAAAAAAGTGCATTAGATACCATTAGTGCAAGGTTTTTCTTTGTGTGCCTCAATTGGATTCGCCAATGTTGATCCAATTGACTATTTGTTTCCTTTCAGCATTTACTTCTTTACATTACTTGAAAAATTATATTATTCAAAAATTTCTATCAAATTTTTCATATTCCTTGTTTTCACTCTCTACATCATCACTAATATAATGCATTTTATGGTTTCCAAAATATGAGTAGAAACAAAGATAGAGGCAAAACAAAGAATATACCTATTTTTAGCCTTTATTCACTATACAGGATTGGCTTAGTTAACCCTGTACTATCTATAAACCTTTTTAAATCTCTATTTGATATAAAAAAATCAACCTAGTCAGCCTTATACTATTTATAGACCCTGTTCATCCCATATTTTCTATACATGATTGACCCAGTTGACCCTATACTATTTATAGACTCTTTTCATCCCTTGTTTGTTGTACAAGATCAACCTAGTTGACCTTGTACTATTTTTTGTCACTTCTTATTCCCCTTGTGTGGTTTTCTATTATTATTTTATCATGATGACATCTATTTATCCTTCCCTTAGTCCATACCATTGCATAATTAAGGATTTGGTTAATAACCTCACTTATTTCATTACTTCAAATAAAACTATCCAATTTCTTCCTTCCCCTTCTCCTAAGCCATAACTAATCATTATAGAATGTAATATAGTTGAGGCCATTCATCCTAATCCTCCTCATAATACCAATTTTATGAATCCTCCTCTCACCAACACTAAATATCCTCCTCCTACCAACACCACAAATAATCCTTTCCTACAAACACTAATGCCCCTCTTACAAACACCAATCCACCTACTGATACAAATCAACTTCTTGACCAAGTAATAAAACAAATTAACATCATGTAAACAACCAATCAATCTAAAGTGATTAATATACAAAAAAATTTATGTAACATGATTTTTCAACCACCTCAATTCACCATGTCTCAACCAAATCTAAAATTTTCCCCTCCTCTTCTTAGAGATGGCAATGGAAACATCATCCCTCAACTTCTAATGAATAACAAAATGCTTCAACATCTTCAAAATTAACATTTAGCCCTATTAATTGCATCCATATACATTGGAAACATTTCTCCAACTATCACATATAATGGAACTAAGGAGCCTACTATCTTTCTTAAATATTTTTGTAATCTCTATAAGGAATGGGTCCAAACTAACACCTTTGCTACCACAAATATCTTAGCCAAAACTTTTATTGGTGATGTACATGAATGGTAAAACTAACTTCCTAGACATTCCATCTCAAAAATAGATGATTTATTCAATGTTCTAGTGAAGAAATTTCAACATGATGACCTTCCTGAAAACTATCTTAGCTATTTCATCAATTCCCAACAACTTCTTAATGAATATGATCATAATTTTATCAAATTATGCATCTATCTTACTCATAAATTGGACCATAACATGAATGATGATACTATTTTTAAACAATATATCACTTTTCTTAAACATACTCTTCAATACAAAGTTTGAATCTTTTCACCTAAAACATTAGAAGAAGCCTTAACCAAGTAAAAAGATAAGACTTTATTATGAATCAATTTGAACCATCTCAAACAACTACTAAAGTACCTTTCCAATCATCGTCTCATTATAGTGATTCCTCTCGACCTCCCCAACCTCAAAGTGAAGCATCTAATTCAACCAAGTTTAACCCAACCCACCTTCCCTTGAGTCTAGAGCAACTTAAGAATAAATTTCCACCCTCTAAATCTATGAGCTTTGATCTTTCCAAACCTCCTCCCAAATGGTACAATTGATATAAATTTTGTTAGTGGCATGATAATATATGTCATTCTCAAGATTCTTATCATGATCTTCACTAATTTATTATTTCTTCCTTGCTTGGTCTACATTTCAATCTTTAAACTCTAAAAAACAACATTCTCAAGATAATCTCCAAGCTTCTCAAATTTAATCTCAAGAACCATAATGACATCAACATAAACCACCCAATGAAAAAAACTCATCCACTAATTTTGTTCAAACCATAATTTATTCTTCTTCTCACACTAATAAAGAAAGGATAACTAACATGACCAAATTTAAACATATTATGGCATCCATTGAACCTCAACCTCTTATGTCACATAAACCAAAAGAGTACCTCATTTAAATGCCTACTCCAAAGTATATTGTACATGGTCTTGCTTTACCTCCTTTACCTCTTCATACCTCTCCTACACATCATATGTCACATTCAACATCCTTAAAATCTAACAAACCAACACATCTTCCTATCTCTAAATGCACTTACCACCCCAATGCGAATCATTGTAATGGTTTAATATTACCTCAGTTGAAATCACATGTTTGAGCATCTTGTGATGCCCATCCACATATCCCTTCAAACTTTGGGGAATCTTCTAATGCCCATCTATACATCCACTTACCCATTGGGGCATCTTGTGATGCCCACTCTTATTTTACAATGCATAATAACAAATAAATCTAGCTTCAAGAAACCTTTTGATACTTATAGACTTGTATTTCATATGCTTATCTTTGATACAAATGTTAGCACATGTCTTATTATTTATCATGTCTCATGTTTCTTTGTTTTTTTACATTTTTCTTTCCTTTACTTTTTTTACCAGCATCATTATTTTCTTTACATTATTTGGTTTTCTTCTACATTACATTTGGAATTTGTTTTCATTTTTATCTTTATATACCTCTTTTACCTTGTCTTTTTATGTTATTATTTTCCTTAGTATCTTTATGATCATTTTCCACCTTTCTTTATCATTTTAATCCTTATATTTCATAGTCTTCTTTATTTTCTTGCATTTTATCTTGTCCTTTTAGCACCCCTGTGGGTTTTTCTTTTATGAAGTTTCAATGTAAGATCATGGATAGGACCTAACCCTAATAAAATCACCATATTTTCATGTTCTTGATCTTTATTCTCAAATTTAGCTTTTGCTTATTTTTTAGATGGAATTTATGTAAATAATCTATGCAAGCATGTTTTCCTCCATTTACCTAATTCTCATGATAAGGAATTACACTTTACTATAATTGTATCCCTCTTTTCCCTTTATCACATTTTTTTTTAATTGAAGAAATTCAAATTGTTCTATGTGTCACTCATATTCATTTCCCCCTTCTTTCACTCCACATTGGATAAAACAAGGTCAATGTCAAGATAGTATTTTTATTTCACCTAGATTTACAAGACTCTTAGACCCTATGCTCATTGAATTTTCTCTCTCATAGAAACCTTATCCCAAATATTCAAATTAAAGTCATATTTATCACCCATGTTTGGTTTTCCTAATCCATATGAAGAAAGAATTGAAAAATCCATTAAAATTTTTAAAATATAAATTATTTAAATCAAAAGGCAATGATATATAAAAGGCATCATACATATCTTAAAATTCAAATCAAACCAAAAGATATGACTACAAGCACATATCCTATTTCCAATATAATCTCAAACTCCAAAGTTAGCCTCACATAGAGCCAACATCCTTTGGGGTGCGGTAGGCTAGAAGATTGGAATAGGGGATTTTTAAAACCTTTATGGTGTTACCTACTTTCTCATGCAAGTATAGAATCTTCATAGTAGATTGATGGCTTTGTAAGAGTTCCTAAATAATGGGTAACATGTCATGGGGAGGTAGATCCATTTTAATTTTCATACATATAGTATTCATGGGATGATATATATACTACATTTGTTGACCTAAGACTTGTATGGCTAAGAGAAGTTCTTCAAATTCCTTAAGGTTGATAGTCCTCTTATTTTGACAAACCTAATTTGAGTGTCTTAACTTTGATAAAGATTTACTCTACCTTAGTTTTTTTTTTCATTTTCCCCTCCATCCATTTCATTTCCCCATTGGTAGGAAAATTGTGATTCCAAATATATCTTCCCTCTTCTAATTATTCCTTCTTCATCATCTCTTTAAAACATGCTAGCATTACTTTATTTTAGTTTTATCTATCCTTATAGAAAAATAACACATTTAGCTATAGATCACTCTTTTCTTTCATTTGTCATTATTGTAATACCTTTCTATTATGTATATCTGAGTCTACATCCTTTTGCCATTATTACATATATACCTTCTTTATTTTTATCTTCCATCTTCAATTACTTTTCATTTTCTTTCTTTCATGTTTTCCTTTTTTGCCTATCCTACATGAACTTACTTTTCACTCTCTTACATATATTTGTTATAATTTTCTTGAATTGACATTCATTTTTACCATTTATTCTTTACATGCTTTCCAATATCATTTATCATTTATTTCTTATCATTTATCCTTAATTTTCCATCATTTTCATTCATTTACCAATCATTTATCATTCATTTTCCATTCTGTTATCATTTATAATCCTTCAATATTATAAAAAACCTTGCTTTACAAATCCTAAATTTCCAATTATCTTATTTGTTATTCCTAAATATTACATGCCTATATTCTAAACATTTTGATGTTTGGATATTTTTTCATTAACTTTCATAGGTTTGTTTAGTGTTCTCTACATTGGATACCTTCACATATATTATGGTCTACTTCTTTATCTATGACACTAAGGTAATTTAAAGGTATGTGTTTTTCAATTTAATCCTTTCATTTATCTTATTTTCTACTTAATGAACTTTACTTAGCATCATCATTTGTGTTATCATATTCTATCCTGAAGCACCATCCCATGTTACACTTACATGACATGTGATGAGCTTTGAATGGGTCATATGTATACAAGTAATATTTTAAAACTTTTATTGATTACTAAATTTTTTATCTTCTAGGAACCTATTGAGTCTCGATCTCTATGAGTGCATACCTTAAGGGGTATATCAGGAAAGGGGTGGGCAAACCATCAATGATTCATAATATTATTATCCCTTTTGTCACTTTCTATCTACACATTTGTCTCTTAAAATGATTTACCCTAAGATTATTCTTCTCAGTCTTACCTCCTCTAGTATTTTCCCTCTTTCTATACTCCTTTTCTTTCCTTAACACCCTTTTGGATAGTCAGCTATATTGTGTCGACTTAGTTGATCTAGTACAGTTTAGAGGTGTTTTTCACTTTCTTAGCTTGTTAGCCTTTCGATCGACCCAACTCAAATATAGTGAATTATGTCCAAAAACACACTGGCTCAACCTTGTACATATAGAATTTTGAGAGAATTTATGGAAAGATTTACCTATATATATATATATATATATATAATTTCATTTCCAATAATTTCATAAGATAAGAATTATTAACAAAAAAGTGCAAGCGAACATCTACTTATTGATTATTCTACTTAAGGAATAAAGCTTAGGGTTCCATACTTTCTTTGGAGATACATATCTTATCTTGTGGAGAAGTATTTTAGATTATTATATAGTTTGTGTAGCCTAGATCTGATTTATCTTGGTTATCCTTACATACCACAACAATCTCTTGTAAAGCACCTTGACCAAGGGAGAGATTGAGGCTCAATAGGTTCATCTTCAAAGGTAAGTATTCCTAAATTTATTTGTCCTTTGTAGGAGTAGGTAGATAATGTATTTTTATTATTCTCCCATGTATTATTATTTTGTATACATTGACATGAGCATATGTATTCTAATACATGTTTATTTGTTTATTTTATTGTTTCTAATCCCCACTTTGTGCCACAAGATTTGGTGTGCACTAGATAACATTTAATTTCTTGTTACTAGAATAAGTGAAATTCTTTAAAACTTAGGACTCCATTAGGGTTATAATGTAATTGTGTTAGACTAAATTCATTGGAACCCTTCTTAGCATGATGTTTTGTGACAAGTGATCCCCTAATTGGGTCTATTGGATCCCCATATTGGTCATGCTCCTGCTTAACAAGTGTATCCCCAATCGGAAGTGTAGGTATGCTCTATCTTCTTTGAAATAGGATTTATTTATGGAGATGATGAATTTTCAATTACATACAATGACCATACTATGATTTTTACCTTAAATTAAGTGGATGAGTTGGATGTTGCCACATGACATCATCTTGACAACCTGTAGTATTAGAGATGGATGTAAAAATAAATTTTTCATTCGATCTAGTGAATGATTATGATGTTTCCATGTGGAATCATCCTAGAAACCTATGATAATAGAGATAAATATATATAGATCAATGCCTAGAGGATAATGGAAGAGTGGGATGCTACAATGTGGCATGATCTCGATGACCTTAAATCTTAAATATGTACATGTTTTTTTCAAAGCATTTAGCCAATCAAGATTATAGGAAGATATTACATGGCATCATCCTAATGACCTAATATCCTAGGTAGGTCCATACTAGGATCAAATACTATGGACAATCAGGTGAGTGATATGTGTCCATGTGGCCAAATCCCATTATTCTTCTATTCCATAGGCTTTTATATCAAGAGAAAAGCATACATGCCAATGGGATAGTGGGATGCTACCACATGGCAAGATATTGTTACTCTACATCCTTAATGAAGTTGTGCCATCCTAAAAAATGATAGGGTAGTCAGAGTGATTTACCACCATCTAAAAAAATTCTCAAAGTTGTAAGGAATTTCCAAGTGGAAGTGTTATAGACTTTTGAAGTTGCAAAAGTATTAAATTATTGAGGGACAATTCCCCAATGATTCCATACTTTAGAGATATGAGGGGATACCA
>JARHVA010009685.1:37500-85000 GCA_037957365.1 Torreya grandis
ATCTCCACATATGAAGGTGTTATTAAGGGATGAAACAAATATCTCAAATTGTGTGCCTACCTAAGGTAGCACATAGGTAATTTAGGATGATGTTCTGGTACTCTAATGGATTTATAAACCTTGTTGGATGAACAAAAGACTCCATCATTGAGGATAATTTCCTTTTAATGGAGGAAGAATGTAAGTTCCCTCATGTTAAAATAAGGTGATTATGAAAATCAATAATGGTACTACCTTAGTTATGTTGATTGCAAGGTGAGTGTGAATCATTCAAATGGTAATAGTTGTCTAAGCAATACTTGAGTCATTACCTTAGGCTACAATTAAAATTATATATGCATTATGGTGTTATAATAATATCACCTCATGACCTTCTTAATTTCTTAGAAATCTAGTTATGTTGGTTTAAGTAAATGATCTAGCATGCTATAATTTCAATATTTGACTATTAAGATATAATATTTCATGTGTGTAATAAGTGTCTAGGAATAGGTCATTTACAACAAAGGTAAAAATTACTATACTAGTCATTATTGCATAATGTGTGATCCCACCTCTAACCTTAATTTTATCTTGGACCTTGCTTGATCCTAATTAAATTATTTGTCTATCATTTAACCTCTTATTTAGTATTATCATTCTTAAACGGATGGTAATCACTATTGGGTTCATCAAACCACCTTTTTCTAGTCATCTTCAATGCATGAGGAAAAATTAGACCAACATCTATTTTGACCTATTAAAAAATTATAAACTTATTGAAACATTATAGACTTATCCATTTATTGACTTTGCCTTGAGCCCTATGTAAGGAGGTGTATTATCTTAGAATCAACCATAAGACTATACTATATATTCCATGCACCATTATATAAAAGCAAAGAGATTTTCATTAAGAAGGCATGGGTTGGATAAAAAGAGTGGTTGGTCGATCCAAGGAAATAAAAGATACATGCCATGTTCTAATTAGATTACAAGAAGGATAGAATGCATATTTGAGGAAGGTAGATTTATTGGAAAAGGATTATATTCTATAAAATTCAAATTTTTAGGATATTTTTGGGGACCAACCAAAAATAGGAAGGAAGAACAAGAAGGAAGTGGGAAATGGGAGAGCTTCAACTGATAGATACTTGCAAAAAAAATTCATGAAAGGTCCTGCATCATATGGTAGGTATCATATTAACTAGAATATCTTGATGATTAACTAAATGAATTTGATGTTATTCTTAATTGATATACTATGTTTAATAGCAATTAGACTACTTGTTTTACATCCTCCCTTTATGTATTTTATTTATGGTTTTACTCACATTGACCCATAGTGTTATTACCCTTATGTGGGAGTTTGGAGTCAAGATATTCCTCCATGATAGATTTAATTGTGATATGTATACTCACATAAAAATTATGATTTCATTTGATAAGGCTTTTGATGCCATGTAAGGTAACATTATTTATGATAGAGGAAGGGGTAGGTCTCTTATGTTGGACATGATGATAGGTTTCCTAAATCCTCTCATGAATGCTTATGTAATATATCTTAGTGGTTGTATGCCTGATGAGATTTTATCCTTATGATTCTTTTGTTTTCCATTTTTTTCATAATATTATCAAAAATAGCTTTGAGGTTGGTAACCTCTTGACTAAGAGATGTTTGTCTTGTCACCTTATGAGTAACTATCTCTTTGTCCCTAAGAAATCTTTATTTTTGTTTGCCTTTAATTATTTGCACCATGATGTGAACATGCCTAGATCTTAGAGTCCTATTTAGGGGTGCATAGTGCAATTGTTTGATGATGGAAAGAAGGTTGGGAGGTGAGCTCATCTTCAATTGGGCAAATTTGCACTCAGAGCAAAGAGGATATCATCTTTAACTATAGTCCACTCATGTTTTTTTCATTATAAAACTTAATTTAAACCAAATATTATTTAATATTATCTAAATATATTGTATTTATATGTTAATGATTGATTATGGGATGCATTTTGAGCTACTACTATTATGTAGTTTACTAGTTGAATGTCTTGGTTATTAATATAAAGAACTAGTTTATAATATTCTTATAGTATAAGATAATTAGACCTCATTAGGATGGATAATTGTTGAAAATGGAATCCTTGAGGAGTATTTTACACTTATGACTAAGCTTGGCCAAGTAAATGATCTTCATATATAAACATATTTAAGCTATTCATTTGAAATTCTTGTGATGCATTGGATTATTACACCTTGAGTTATTTGTTTGGAGTTTCTTATAAATGAACTTTGTATATATTAATAATAAATCCTATATGATGGCATGTTATTTAGGATACCTATGCTTTGGATGATCAATATACATGGTTTTTTAATTTTATGAATCTAGTTATGTCAACTCATACAAATTATGGATTATGTTTAGTGAGTGTAGACCTAGTTAACTAACCTTTGATAAGGAATAATATAAGTAATATAGAATATTAAACAACTCTTAGAAATAGTGGCATTGAGGACTTTATGAGGTCTTGACCATAGATCTCCCTAGAAGGAATCTATCAAGTATGGAGTAACTCATAAGCTTATGTCTTTTTTAATAAAATGGTGAATAAATTGTACTTTAGTCTAACTCCTTGGTAATCATACTATGAAATGAGATTGGTACCTCCTTCTGTATTTTATGGGAAACTTTATTATGGACTTAGCTTATCTATAAGGTAGTGTAATCCAGATAAATGGATAATAAATTATTATGAAGAATAAATACATAATAAGACTTTACAACTTGAGTATTATCTTTATCTTGATGAATTAATGTCTTAAGGAAGAGATCTTAGTTTATTCTATGATGTCGATCTATTAGAGACATTTATATTAGAAGAATAGATTTTATATAAAGGATACTTCTAGTAGGGCTGAGCTCTTGAGCTAAGATGTTAATGTGGAGAAACTAGATGGGTTTAATTATATAATCCCTTACATCTATTAATCATGATAAAGGAGTTATTTTTCCTTAAATCTATGTTTATAAACTCTTATAAATATTTGATCAATCTATTAGCCTTAGAATATCGAAATGGGCATCTTTTATAATCCTAAAAGTTTTATCTTTAGTTGAGAAGACTAGTTGATCTTTGATTAAGTTACCTTGTGTTTTTGAATAGTTGACTAAACTAATTAGAATAATTATTTTAGTGTCAAAATAATTTTTAATCCTTGACACTTTTGTGTTATCACTTTAGACTCAGAATTGATCGATTTTAAAGTTTAGCCTTAGTTTATTGTTGTCCTTCATTTAAGGTATTTAATTTTGGATTTGTCAAATGAATCTAAATAGGTTATTATCTTATTTAGACTTTATTACCTTATCCATTTATTTTTAAATAATAACAAACTTTTAATTAGTCAAATATAATATTTTCGTTATCCTTTTATTTCTTTTGATATTTTTTTAGATTTTTGCCTTAGCTAGTTCATCCTCATCAGCTAAATTTATCCACTTGGACTTACCTTATATTCCTCTTAGTTGGGTCTTCATGTCCTTTTTCCTTTACTAATTTTTACAACTTTTATATGGGGCTTGAAGGAGGACACATGTCATAATCCCATGACCCTAAGAGTGACATCAAATTTTTATGCTATATATGATTAGCCAATGGGAGAGTGGATACTACCACATGGAACCATCCCAACAACTAATGATCTTGGAGATGACCATACTATGAGTCTTGCCTCTAGGAAAGTAGGTGAGTAGGATGCTTCCATGTGGCATAATCCTCTAAACTCATGATAACAATGATGACTCTACAAAGAGTTTTTCCTTTGTGATAGTAAAGAAGTAGGATATTGACATGTGGCATTATTTTAGTGACATATGATCATAGAGTTAATTGTATAAGGACCAGTGCCTTTAAACTAGATAAATAAAAAGATGATATAATGTGGTACCATATCAATGACTCACTATCTTAGAGATGTTCATGTTGTTTGAAAATTATTTGAGTAAGCGAGTTTGTGGGATACTACCATGTGGCTTCATCCCAATGACCCTTTATCCTAGGGAGGTACTTACTAAGAATGAAGCCTACAAGAAAATTGATGATCAGAATGTGTCCACATGGCTAAATCTTGATGCTCTATGATTCTAGAGGTATCCATATTAGGATTAAATCATGTAGGTTAATGGGCTAGTCAGATGTTATTGTGTGTCAAAATTATACTACTATGTAGCCCCAAAGAATCCATGTTATCCTTTATAATGATAGGGCATTGAGTTAGTGATTTACCACTACATAGACCTTTTCTGAGAGTCATGAAGAACTACCAAGTGCTAGCATTATGAAATCTTAATGATACAAAAGTATTAAATTATTGAGGGATAATAACCTAATGCTTTCACACTATATGGAGCTAAGGTGCTACCATGTGGTAGCATCTGGGGATCATAAGGTTTTCAATAAACCTGAGGGTCATAATTATGACATGTGGTAGGTCTACATCTCCTGTATCTTATTTTGGTGAAGACTCAAAGTCACCACATGTTTTCCTATTATGTCTATAGAGGCCTAAGAAAATTTTTATGGCCATCTCTATGTCAAAATTTTAAAAATAATTTGGGTGAATGGATTGGGTGAAAATATAAATGAATTATGGTGTGCATTTATTTAATGTTTTATATAAAATTACATTCTCACATTATGTGTTTTGAATGGCTCCTATTATCTATCCATGTCTTTAATAGTTTGTTATTTGTAATAATGTGGCATGCCTATATTTTTGGAGAAAAATGGTCATGAAAGTGGAATATATATGGATTCTACAATAGTCACCTAATTCTATAAATTATATCTATGTAGTCATAGACACTTGTAATAACATAGGATGGTTGAATTGACAGTACTATCTGATTTAGACATAAGTGTCTAGTATATAATACCAATTAAAATTAGATAAACCACCTATATGATTTTGGGTTCTATTTCAAATTCAATTTTGTGAATTTTGATCTTGATCATAGATGGTCACTCCTTGTGAAATATAAAAATCCTATTTCTTCATCTTCATATTGGTTGTGGGAAAAATAAGTTAGTGGGCACATGGTGTCTAAGTTCCCCAAATATCCCTCTACCAATTATAATTTCATACATATCTAATACTCTAAATAGGGCCTTAGAATTATGTAGTTCTCCATATGTGTTGGTTTGTGTGTGAATTACGCAATGCATGATAATAAATTACAATAGTGGCATATCTTATAGCTTGGCAAACATGTCTCATGGAATGATCCTTAAATACTTTATATGTATATATGTGTTATCCCTATGACTAATATATAAATAGGATAATATATGGAACCTTTACTCACTTAGGTGCTTGATAAAATAATTTTGGTAAGTTGCCTTTATGAGTTTCTAGGATTGTGTTAGATGTTGAATGAATGAGGGTTGGTATTATATTTATACCATTATCTTTCAATAATATCTCACATTAAATAAATTACTCCTACTATAGGAATATATTTAATTTATAAATTATATGAGTTTAGCATAATATACACTTGCATTAGAATAAGATACTTGAATCGATGTAGGCATTTGACTAAGATGCAAGGGTTTGGGCAGCTAGAAAATAAGTGTAGGTTTAAATCATGTAGATACAAAAGATAAACAAGTGTATCATATTTTTATTAAGATAAAATGATTTAGTCATCATAATATCATTGGTCATACTAAGATATAATAAATTAAGAATAGAGATATAATGTATGTGAGCCTTTTGGCAATGAGAAAGGTCTAGAAGTTGAAGGTACATCCATGATATTTATTTTACAATTATATAATAGTAAGGTGTTATATAGTTCAAATATACTATTTATAGAATTTTAAATGAAAAATGGATATTTCCATTCATATTGGTTTGAAAACTCAATCTAAATACAAATGATTATGATATTGATAGTAGACTTTAATGTCAATTGACAACTAGATATTTTCATTCATATTGGTTTTATTATTAAATATAAATATAAAAAATCATAAAATATTATGGGATGTCATCAATCCCTTCATTTAATAAAATAAGTTTAGTTGATGTCATATCAAACAAGCTTTGGTGTCTAATGATAGTCTGTAGTAAGATGTCAAAGATAATGATTAACAATTATCTCTTTGGGGGGGAGAGCGGGGGGGGGGAATTGTGGATCATTTATTTATAAATGTATAATCTACTTTTTTGAATTGAAAATTTCATCTATTACTTGTAAAATCAAATGCACGTGCTAAATTGAAATGCTTGTAAAGGAAATACACTTTTATAAAATTTAAATTGCATTAATGTAAATATACATTTAATCTATTCACATAAATATGAGTCATAGAAGATGTAAATGGAATTTTAATCTAAGTTGATGAAATATAAGATTTTGTGAAAGATAAAGGTTTTAAATTCAAATGGTTGAAAGTAACATTATTGAAAGCACACAAATGAACACACAATCCTATAGGTGAAACATATATAACACTCCTTTGTATAAAAGAATAAATAACAAACATTAAAGAATAAAAAAATATTAAATAAACTTATAAATATCACACATAAATCACTCTTCCTTAGTTGAGTGGGACCTTTCTCTCCATTATAATAGGATTGGATCAACACTTTGATTTGTAAAAACTTCATGCAACTAGTTCTTCATTAGTTTCAAAAATGCTTACAATATGAAAATGACTCCTTTATAACTCTATGTTATTACTATCCAACACTCAAAATGGATGAAAATGTTGTATTTATAATATAAATTATTTAACTTCTTATTTGAGAGTAACAAACTAATAAATTAGTTTGGTATTGATTTCTTATTATTACAACATAATAAATAACAATGTAATAAATTTAGTTCGTTATAACAAATTTTATATATGAGATATTCATAGTGGTTGGATTACTATAAATATTTTTCCTTCATAAATACATATTTGTATAACTACTATAAATATATTTCATAAAAACACTTTCTAAAACTATGTATGAATCATCTCTAGAAATCTTTACTTTCGTGTCTTCATAGTTGCAGGCTCTATATTTTTATTTATTGATATATATTTTTGGAAGGTTATATATATATATATATATATATATATATATATATATATATATATATAAAGACCATAAAACGTGTCCCAAAACATACTTTAAATCTTGATTTAATCTTTTGAACCCTGAAATTCATTCTAGGCATATTTGGGTCTAATTCAATGCAACTCTAGAGCTAGACCAATGGACTCTAGAGCTATATTGATGGATTCTAAAGATATATTTGTGTATGTATAAAGATAACTGAAATTCTCTTAAATTTTTCATATGGACTCAGATTAAGATGATTCTTTATTTTAAATTATCTAATTTTTCGCTAAGAATACAAATATATTATTATTATTATTATTATTATTATTATTATTATTATTATTATTATTATTATTATTATTATTATTATTATTATTATTATTATTATTATTCATAACCTATCAATTATGTCCTTACACCTTCATAACCAAAACATTAAACAAAACAACATAAAAACACAAGACCTATTTTTGTTGATATAAACTTGTTTGTATGACTTGCATGATCTTTCATAGATAATACATGTAAAAATAAACTAAAAATTAGGAGATGATTTAAATCATATTATAAAGCTAATAAGGATCTTTGGATCTATATGAAGATTGTTCCTAATTTGTTATTTGAGAGCTTCAAGCTTGTATATCTTCATTAATGATTATTTTTAACCTTCATGTAAAAAATTTGACATATTTTCTCCAAGAACTTACTATAAAATAATAACAATGTATAATACATGACATCTAAATAATATACTAGATATATTCATATATTTGATTCTAAAAAAGGCTTAAGTTTTTAAAACTACATCTATGTCCACTTTTGAAACATTGTTTATGAAAGAGAAAATGGTGGCATTTGCTGATATAATGAGTCATTTTATGGCCTCAACAACATTTTTAGTGTAAAAATGTAACATTACTCACTTAACTCAAAACTATTATGTATAAATGTTCATTCAAAATGTAATATGTATATTAAACACTATTGAGATACTCTTTTTAAGTGTACAAATGTTCCATGAATTTGTATATTCTCTCATTCAATTTTTCTTATTGTTAAAATAATAATATTAGAGATACTTTTTTTTTTTTTAAATGTGTAAGTTTCAAACAAAGTATATAATTATTCAATCAAATTATATAGTAAAAACTATTAATTTCTTAATTTAAATGTATATTGTACAAATACTCACTCAAGTTTTAATATTATAAATAATTATAAAAATTCAAACAAAGAGTAAGTTTTATGGTAAAAATTATTAAATGACTCTTTATGATCATAAAAATTCTCAAATGATGTGTATATTTATTAATTCAAGTTTTATTTTATAGTATATGAAAATATTAGAGATATTTAATAATGTTAAAACAAAGTGTAAGTTTCAAACAAAGGTTATAATTATTTATGAAAATTGTATAGTGCAAACTAATAATTGATTAATTCAAACATATTTTATATAGATACATACTCAAGTTTTGATCTTATAGATACTTTAAAAAATTCAAACAAAGTGTTTAATTGTTCACTCAAAGTTTATAGTATAAAATATTACTTGCCTAATTAAAAAATATCTTGTATACATACTAAATTATTTTTTATTTTAGTAATTATTGAGGAAACTAAAATTTAAGATACATATGTATAAATGTTCATTTGGAGGGTATACCACATTCTATTATTTCTCTACATAAAAAAATGTTGTGTATGAATCTTTCTTCAAATATTATTACTTACTTTATTTATTTTTAATTAGAATATGGAATTAACTTGATGATGAACTCTAATTAATATAAACTAATCTAAAAGAAATAAAAATATTTAAAATAAATTTTGAAAATTAGAATGAAATAAAATTATTCAAATCAACAAAGCATGACTGAATGAAAGAAATTTATTTGTGAATAATAATACAAGTCTTAGTTGTTTATGATTTATTATATAACTATGTCAAACTGAATAGTGGCTAGAACTGATCAACTAAGACTAATTCTTCAAGTGCCACAAAACATGTAACTATAACTAATGAGGGCCAATAATGTCAAAAAGGGGACATGATTAAATGACACTACTATTCTCTACATGTCAATTATATCATCTATGCTAAAATATGGAAATATATTTATGACCATTTATGATTACTTGAACCACACTAGTGTATATAAAACTAACCTTCAGATGTGTATTAATGACCTAAAAAGAACTTATTCGAATTCAAAACCCTAATAGGTACTGAAATAGCTAAAATACCTAAAAATAGAGAATGTAAAGTGTAATTAGATGATATAATATTGGTCACTCTCATGATGATTGATCACTTCCTATGTATCATAAAATCCAAATATGGAAATAAATATGATGTATTTCTCACTTAAGAGTGTTTTGTCAAATTGTGTTCCTTTTACTACATGAATACATATAAAAATGGTTTTAATACTTGAAAATTCTTTAATTGAATTGGATAAAAATTATATTATAAGGAAATTACTTTGATGATTCACAATAATAGAATTATATAGCACATAATTAAGATCAAAATAAGAAGAGACATAATAATAATTGAAAAAAGAGCAAAATACTTGAATATTATGACTAAGAAACTTTGAAGGGGTAATCTCCACAATAATTCAATAATAATAGAATTCACAATATGATCTTAAAAATACTAACCACTACTTATTATATATACTCTACTTAGCCATGGTTATTCCATAGGCTGACCAAATTAAGCACATCGAGAAATGCAAAAAGCTAATATGAATATGTCTAAGCCACAAGTCAGCCACACATATACCTAGATTCACTTTAGGTTAAGGGCATATCATGCCATCCCCTTCAAAATAATATTGTATTAAATGTTGAATCAAACCAATATGTTTCTATAGGAATGATTCATCCTCCCATATTATATCTTTAGAATGCAAGTTATTCCATTTGATTAAATATTGCTTAATGGCTATGGTCCATAGTTGCTTAGTGTTAATGTGAAGGATCTCCTCAAGCTATATAATGACTCTAACTTCTTAATATAATTTAGGTAACTCAATATGAGTGTAAAATATATGTATAATTATTTTGTTTAGGTAAGATACATGGAATACCAAATATATGCAAATGGTTGGAGGTAATTCTAACTTGTAAGCCACACTACCAATTTTTTACAAGATCTGGTAAGGGCCATAATACTTAGGTGACAAATTTTTATCTTTATTATATTACTCTAGGTGCATATACTTATATGGTTATAAAAACATAAAGACCCAATAACTTATGTCAAAATGACACTCACTATAGTGATGATCTACTTGTTTCTTCATTTGATTTTGTGCCATTGCTAAATTCTCTCATAGATTGACTAACACCTCTTATTGATGGTGAATATGTTCCTCAACATCTCAAACCTTAGGATGCACTATGAAAAATAAATTGATTGATGGGGTATGATACCAATATAATTCCATAAAGGGAGATATCTTGAAAGAAGTGTCTAAAGAAGTGTTATCCTACCATTCAATAAGTGGCAGCTAATGAACCCATTTATCCTATTTGTCAAAAATAAAATAATGAATTACCCTTTGAGACATTTGTTGACTACCTCTATTTATCCATTAGATTTAGGATGATAGGATGAGTTAAGAATGAATTAGGTACCCAAACGTGCAAATAATTTAGTCCTAAAATTACTAGTAAATATGGCATCTCAATCACTTACAATGATCTTTGGAGTGCCATGCAATTTTTGAACTATATTGACAAAATAAAAAGATATTGTACTGAAAAAAATGGTTGTAATAAGGAGAAAAAATGAGCATACTTGGTGAGTCAATCTAAAACTACCATGATAACATTTTTACCCTCACACATTGGTAACCTTGTAATGAAATCCATGGAAACCTCTTCCCAATGCTAGCTAGGGATGGATAAAGGCTGAAAAAGACTCGGGGTCTTAATGGTTTCACTTTTATTTTTTTGGCATACCATGTATTCAACCACATATTTCTAAACATCCCCTTTTAGTCCTTCCCAAAATAAATCTTTCTTTATTCTATGATATTTTTAAAAAAATCCCCAATGTCCTTCAAGTGGAGAGGCATGATGTTCCTAAAGAATTTTATGTTTTAGGAGAGAATTATTACAAAGGTATCATCTATATTTATACCATAATGTGTTCCCCTTCCATGTAAATATTTTAGATTCATTAGAACTCTACTAAATATTGTGAATCAAATCCTTGGTAGCGCTATCATTCTCTGATTTTGATCTTGCTTTCTCTATCTAATCTATTTTCCACATGGTCATGGTGCATAATAATGCCTCAATTGATTCAACCTAAGGAGAGAGGGTATCTACCACTACATTATATTTTACTTTCTTATACACTATTTAAAAATCATAGCGTAGAATTTTTTCCACCTATTTTTGTTGTTCTTCTGATGAAAAGCATTATTCTAAATAATATTTGAGGCTATCATGACCAGTCTTTACCTAAAAGTGATCACCCATTAGATATGGTCTCCATTAATTCATTGCATGAAGAATAGCTATCACATTTTTAACATATATTGGTTTGAGCCTATTTTTTCCCTTAAGTTGAAAATTTTCAAATTCTAGTGGTCTACCTTCTTGAATGAGTACATCCCCCATGTCATATCCTAATGCATCATACTATACAATAACATTTTATGAAAAATTAGGAGCAGCTAGAATTGGAGTTGTACACAAGCATATTCAACTATTCAAATTCCTTGATAGCTGAATTAGTCCAGTAGAAGGAGTCTTTCTTCAACAAAGAGGTGAGTGGGGCTATAATGATACCATAATTTTTGAAAAACATATGATAGTAACTAGTTATCCTTATAAATACATAGAGGTGCTTGAGGGTTTTGGGAACTTACCACTCCATTTCTTATATTTTATTAAGATCAACTTTCACTCCTTCATGTGAAACAATATGACCCAAGTAATCCACTTCTTGGACACCAAAATCACATTTGGAAGGTTTGGCATAAAGCTAATGTTTTTGTAGAACTGAAAGTACTTATTTCACATGCTTCAAATGGTCTTCCCAGTTTTTGTTGTAGATGAGGATATCATCAAAAAACACTAATGCAAACTTTATAAAAAATAGCCTAAAATTAGTATTCATAAAACTCTAAAATGTAGATGGTACATTTCTGAGGCCAAAAAGCATGACTATAAACTCATAATGACCTTCATGAGTTCTAAAATATGTTTTAGGTATGTTCTTGTTGTATATGAAAATCTAATGATATCCAAAGTGAAGATCTAACTTGTTAAAATAAATAGAACAATGCAATAACATCTAGAAATTCATCAATTACTAGAATAAGAAACTTATCTTTGATGGTGTATTTGTTGAGTTATCTATAGTCTAGGCACATCCTCCAACTATCATCCTTATTCTGCATCATGAACACTAAGGAGGAATATTCAATTTGACTATTTCATATGATTCTTTCCTCCGACATCTCTTGTACCATATTTTAAATTTCACTCTTTTGGTCATATGGATACCTATAGGGTCTGATATTAGGTGGTGTGCTTCCTAAAATGAATTGGATGGAATGATCATGTGCATGACTTGGAAGAATCCTTATATAATGCCACTAAAAACAACATAATTGTCATCCTACACCTTTTGTAAATTAGGATGTGTAGACTCCTTTGTTGGTTGAACCTCCATGGAAAATAAGTGTGCCACAAAACCTTCTGCACCTTTTCTAAGAATTTTTGTCATCTAGTGGGAACTAACTAGTTGTGTATATTTATCCCATAATCCATGTAGTTCAAAATTCCTACCTTTTTAATGGAACCTCATGAATAATTTATATAAATCCATCATAATAGTACCCAGAGTGGTGAGCCATTTCACTCCCAAAACAATGTTAGTTCCTCCCCTAAGAATAACAAACATAGGGGAATATAAAAAATAGTCTCCCATAATAATTAACCATACCACCATCTGTAATCATGACCTAAAAGTATAGATATGGGTAAATAAAACAATTCAAATGAGTATCCATCTAACTATTGATGAAGTTATGTGTGCTCCCAAAATCAATTAACATAGTCACCTTCTATTTCTCCACTTAAATAATTTGAGGAGCACTAATGTTTGAAAGTGCATGATAATAAATAGTAAGTTGAGAATCTTTATATTTATCCTTGGGTTCATCTAACCCTTCCCCTAAATCCTCCTCATCTTCTTCGTCATCATTGGTACCATCAATGTAAAATAATTTATTTTCAGCACATTGATGCCATTTTATCCATTTGTTATCATAGCCAAAACCCAAACCTTTTGCATGCTTTTCTTCCACCTATTGAGGTGTCAATATAGTGGTTTGATGAAATGAGGGCACTGGAAAAGTGTATTCATGAAAATTGGTGAAAGGTCTTAGGATGATCAATTATTTTTCCTCAACCATGTGTGCCTTTGATATAGCCTCAAATATAATACTGGGATGAAACATGTGAACCTCCAATTGTATACTATATTTGAGGCCACCTAAAAATAGGTGAGTCAAATTTTCCTTAGTGATGTCTACCACATATAAGAAGATACTCTAAAATTGATGAATGTAGTGCTTAATAGTCCTAGTTTGGCATAACTTGGATAGCTAACTAAATTAATTTTTAGAGACATTGTTGTGATAATGGAGCTATAACTCCTCAAAAAATATTGACCATGAAATTGAGACACCCTTATTTTTCTTTTTAAAAGACAACCAATAATACCAAATGAATTACTCAGGTTCTAGATAGAGAGAGGCCATAACCACTTTTTTTGGACATGGAGTTTGATTTAGATTAAATAAATTTTCAATTTGATTGAAATAATTGAGTGGATCATTACCGTAAAAATTTCATAGGTATAATTTTGGAAACATCAGCTTAGGGACAAAATTGGTATTGGTACTATTTTAAGTAGGAGAACCAAACTGAAGTGGTGGAGGATTATTTTGTAATGGCTAAGTTCACAAGTTGGCTAGCTTTTAGGATATTTTTTTGTAATTTATCCTTCACACTCTATATTTCCCCTCTCAATCCTATAATTTCCCCTTAAATTGTATCAAAATCAACTTTTTTCACCATGCCCTACAACTCTAACTTAAGTTGTTAAACTACCTCTGAAAAAGATAGATCAAAAGTTTTAGATTTCATGTCATCTTTATGAGGATTTTTTGTAGTTTCTTTCCCTTTCTTACATATAAGAGTGTTTAGACCAACCATCCACAAAACCTAGAATATTTTTATCCTAAAATAGTATACCAATGGAATACACCATTATGATCACCGCATCAAGACAAATCTAATGAGTGCTATTATGCATAAGGGTGAAAATTTTTGACCCAAAAAATTATATTGATGGAATACACCATTATGATCATCTCATAGAGATGAATCTAATTTTTTATAATTTTCACAAGGTAAATAAATTTTACACTCTTTTAGCTAGAAAAATGTGTTTTCTTATTTTGTAAAAAAACCTCATGAACAAAACTACAGTGATGAAAAAAATCAAATCCTCCTAGATCACAAGTTATGATTTTTTGGCCTTCAAGTACTTAAGATGTTAGATCAAAAAAAAATCACCACATAAACTTGCCCAATTTGATGCTCTGATACCACTTGTAAATAAACTACTTAGATTATTCACAATAATAAAATTATATAGTGTATAATTAAGAGTAGAATAAGTAGATACACAATAATAATTAGTGAAAGATCAAAATAATTTAATATTATTATTGAGCCATTTTGTGGAAGTAACCTCTACAAAAATTAAATAAGAATAAAATTCACAATATTATCTCAAAATACTAACCATTACCTCATATATATGTTTTACTTAGCCATGGCTATTCCATAGGCTGACTATACTAAGCACATCAATAAATACAACAAGTAAATATTAAGATGTGTAATCTATAAGTTAGCCACACATATCCCTATATGCACTATAGTTTAAGGGTGTAACATATCTTGACTTGGATAAGGAAAAATTCAAATTATTGGAATTAGATTTTGGAATAATAGGGAAGCTTTGATCATTGTGATATTGTATAAATGTGCCTAAAAATTAAAATTTCCAAGTGACTTCCAAATTATATTATAGGTGACTTAGATATGCCTTTATAATAGTCTAGAAGGGGGAATCATAATGCTACTTATCATAAAGATAAGGACCAACCAATAAAATAGAGTATAAATTTTAAAAGTGATCTTTGTTAATGTTAAGGTTAGTATCAATCCATAGGGGTTAAAACTAACTTCTATTATTAATCCATATGAGTTGATCATGGCCAACAAGGAAACATGTGAAATTTGGAATCTAGGATGTGTGTATAGATTCCTATAGGGGTTTTTAGTAATTTATAACATTTTTTAGGCATAAGATAGTAACTTATAAAGGATAGGTATATATAGGTTTATGGGATAGAGTGAGTGAGTGAAATAGGTCTTGATCAGGTGTTCAACTCAATTAAAGTTAAAGTGGGATATAACTAATAATATCAAGTATTTGTGACCAAATTTTAGTGAATATATTTTCACCTATTTAGTATATAAATTAAGTTACTTGAATAAAAGGAAATATATACTTAAGTGTGTAAAATAATCTCTAACTTTAGGATAAGCATGAATCATGCAAGGTATTCCACAAAAAATCATGCACTAATGTATAAGTAGTTAATGTATGTATGTGAAATTAAATATTAAAATGTAACTTGAATTTGAAAATATTTATAAAAATAAGGAAGGAGTTCATTTATATGTGTGAAATAAATGTTTATATTGTAACTTTTATTGGAGATAATACTTCATTAAAGCATTGGAGATTTGGTGTTTTCCATGAAGCACTTAGAGAAATTGGTTCCTTAATTAAACTAATGGAAATTTGAGGGTGACCAAGACACAATTTGAATTGAACATTAATAGAAAATAATATCAATTGAGGGATGTAGAAACCTCAATTTTTACTTTTGATCTTTGTAACCTCAAGATGGAACATGTTATAATCCATGATGGAGTTATAGGAAATAATGTTAGAGAGAACTGAACCTTGAAGTTATGCATTATGCACTTAAATAGAATCGACCACTATAAATTGGTTATAGATTAAATTTTCACTTTGTTCCTTAGTTATTAAATGAATGATCAAAATATAATGGAGTACATCCATAATACCACCATGACCAAAGAAAATGGATAGTATTGAAAACATGTCATGAATTTGTACCATGCCCCCATTTATAAATGTAGATTATGTAATTATATGTATATATAAATTTATAAATTAAGTTTGAAACTTGTGCATGGATTTTTATCATGGACCCAAAATTGTATGAATCTGTACTTTTTTCATGTGATGTGAGTGCATATTCATAACATATACCATTGATTGAATTTTAAACCAGTTTAAAAACTTTGAAATTGTGTTATATATTAAAAAAAATTAAATGTATCATGTATAGAAATATGTAATCATTAAGTAGGTTCATACAATAATATTTTTACCATTTAAATCATGTATCTAATATATGAGGCAAGGAATATAAAAATGTATAAATGAAGCTCATGGTATTAAATTGGAATACAAACATACACAATAAATAGTTCATGGTATAGATCATGACTCATATCAAATTTAACAACCCAAAAAATACAAAAACACAAAAATATAAATATATAATAACTAAGGCTAAGGGTTGCATACAAGGGACATGTTCAAATGTTGTATAATAAAAAAATTCACATGCAAATCTAGGGGCCATAGAAAATTACATTAATAATTATAAAATAATGTTGTGTTCAAATTTCACACACAAAAAGGGCCAAGTTCATAAAAAATACACATATTTAAATGTCACACATACCAAACATTTATCTCATATAAATGGTCGAGAAATTTGTATACAAGCGCCAAGGGCCATACATAATATACAAGAAAATTATAAACTACTACATATAAATAATAACATCAATGGAGTAGAAAACTAAAGATATAATACACCCCATGTATATGTAATTTTATCATATCCTAGAAAATAACATATCCATTTATACATTGTAATATAAATATGTTATCAAGATAATTAGAAAGAGTATACAACTAAACTAATATAGGAGTTATAAAATTATATCACATATAAATATTGAAACCTTTGGATAAGATGACCTTGGTTTTAGCATGGTTGATGGGTAGAGGCAAGTCTAACATATTTGTCCATTTAAAATCTATATATCCCACATAACCCTCATAAGTACCAGTGACATTCATGTGTGATCAAAAAATAGTATGTTATCTACCAATAATGAGATAAATATAAATAACATATGTCAATGATGTAACCTAAATGTATAACCATGGTTTTGTCATAATTTTAGATTTTTAATATATTTTTATTTTTTTTGCATTTTTGACATATTTGTTTTTTTTTGTAATTTTTTTATTTTGAAAGTAGAACCAAATAATAATAATCATAGCCATGGGTTTGAAAATATAATAAAGGAAAGGGATTTGAATAATATTTTGCATGTGTCAATGTGAATTATGTACTAAAAATGATAGCATGGCCATGTATGAGAAAAATGTCCCCAATGTATATGTGAAATGTAATTTTAAAATGCATGTAGAAAATATAATAGATATGTATAACAATTATCGTGCATCATTGTTTCACTATATGTACACTTGTCAAAGTATGTAATGTTCATGTTTGAGAAAACTAACGCAGAAAATAAATATTTTGCATGAATAAGTATTGTTTTTTATAATGTAACTAAGTGAAATATCTAAAAAGATATATTAAGGATCTCTATGCTGATTTTCTAATTTTATGATGAGAAAAGGTATAGTACATGATAAACCAACTTAGGACAATACTAGTAGTTAGTTTTGACCTATACTACTAAATATTTCCCGTGATAAAAAATGTAATTTTATCAGTGCAAAATATGGTAATAGTAATGTAAATGTAAAAATATGTTAGCTTGAAATTAAAGCATTATATTTTTCTAATTTGTAAAATTAAAAATAAAGGAAAAGAGGTAAAAAAATAGATATAGCCAAAGGCTAGAGGAATTTGATCAAAACGATCACATGTACAAGAAATAGGGGAATAACATGATAAACTAATAAAAAATATATGTAAAATAAATGATACTAATATAATCCAAATATATCATCAAGCGGATGTTTATATGTAGGTATTATATCATCATAAGGATTGTACTAATGTTCTACATAATCAAAATCATAATCACTAGAGTACTCATCATTATTGTAGATAACTAATTTTTTAGGTTTTTATATAAATTTTGATATTCCATTGTGATCTTATTTTGCATCTCTATAAAATAAAAACAACACTATATGTTTGAGTTATCTTCTATAAATTTTTCCCTTGAGTATGCTCATCAATATTATGAACTTACATCTCATTCCAAACTCTAGAATAATTATTTTACTACTTGAAAACTAGGAATATAAGTAGATTTTGATTTGACTTCTTGAATTGAATATTTAACCATAGTTTTTGAATTTTCTTGTTCTAATATTGTTAGCATAGATTCCTAATTCAATAGAATACAGTAAGGATGAGGATATCTCAGTTTTATTAGTCTGCATAGGATAGTGTAGTGAATTCATGTTTACCAAAAGCATGATAAAAATTAATGATTATGAGATAGGAAGAAACTAAGATTATATAAGAGTTCCTTAAGTGTAGAAAGAATTAATATTACATTAAGACATATAAGACCAAAATCGCTAAACATGATAACACAAACAAGGATTAACATAAGAAATTTCATAGGTAAACATGAACCAAAAAGTCTATATTGATCTAAGTAAAAGATCATCAACTTCTTCATACAATCATACATATTTATAGTCGTTAAAGTTCTTTAATATTCATATTAATCTTCATTCATTGCCACCAAAATGAGGAAAATGTTCACCTTCTATAATTTTACAATATGAGAGGATAGGACAAAATACATTAGTTGACAACTTCATATATAATGCACAAATATTCAAATAACATCCTACATAGCTTTCTTATCTATTTTTATTCTCCCAACACATTCCAAAACATAAAGTGTTGTATCATCTTGAGACAATGCCACAGGTTCATATATCTATCCACTGAGGGTAAACGATGAAAATGTGGGTAAACCAATAAGAGTCATAGTAATCACTCAAGGAATCATTTTTAGTTTTCACCTATTGTACACTACTTAGCTACCCTTTTAGGTTTTCAACTAAGAAACTTGCCAAACTACCACCCTTAAATTTTTCAAAAGGTAGCATAACTAGGTGGCCACCCTTTATAGGTTTTTAAACATCCCAAAACCACTTATCTCACTAGTCATCTCCACCACAAAAAGTTGTTCAAAATTACAAAAAAATTCAAAAACTTTGTGCATTACATAGTACTCAACTAGTAGGAGGTGGTGTTTTCAAGGAAGAAGGCTAGTTAGTAGGATCCTTGACCTATATTTGAGTAGATATGTGTTGTTTGATCACTTTTTGAAGTTCAAAAAGTGGCATGTACATAGTAACATTGAGCATCGAAGTCACCTCACTATAGAATGGAACCAAATTAGTACTAAATGCATCCCAATCAAGCATAATGAAAATCAAGACACACATTGGTAAATAAATCTTGATGAGTTCCTTTAGGTCCTCATTTTTTATATAACTTAGGTTGACCCTTGTATTACTAACCTTTAATTGGATCTCTAAGCTTAGCTATTCCAACTTTTCTGCATGTCTCTCTACTTGTTTCCCTATAAATGCACTATGTCACATGTCTTATTACTAGTTGAGAAATTGGTCATGCACATTATTTTGAGCATTAAATGATTGATGGAAATAAAATTCAATTTCATCTATCAATTTAGTCAGACTATGCATGGTTGTGTAGGATATAATAGTTGCATTTAAATCTATGTTGGATCTGGTCAAACAATAATTAAACTACCACTTCCAATATAGAAGACTACATATGAGTTCATGTGATTGAAGGGATAGTATTTCCAACATGCTTTGATAATACTCTAGCATAGTAATCAAATTCATGGTGTAATTATTCATACAACAGCCCAAGTTGCCAATTGCACAAAGTTGTGTTATGCACTAGTCTTTTATAAGCTCTATTACTAGTGTCATTAGCCTATAATGATCTAACATGATTTGTTCTCTAATGACTAAAGAAGCCAAGACTGGGAAAGTGTCTTTAATTTCCTTCACTACTTCATTTAATCAATCCTAAATTTCCATGTTTTTTTCCTTTGCTTGGTCCCACTCTTTCTCTAGGGAGGCGAACTATTTTGCAATATATTCTTCGAACACTATGTCTCCCTCTAATTGTTTTTTCTAGGGAAGCTAAGAGATGTCCAAAGATGCCTCCTAATTAACAAAAAGATTGGCCAATGTGTTAGTCATTTCTATAGGATCCTAGTGTGTCATGGTGGCTAAAGGAGGGGAAAAGGTAGTGCATCAAGCAATAAATGCTAGAACATCCTAGAACCATACACCTTCTAGTGGAAGCTATGGAAATTGAGTTTATGTATACATTAAGATGAGTGATTTATACTATGATATGGCCTTTGATGATAGCTTAGCTTGATATGCAACATCCTCAACCATATTATATTTAGTCTCTTCTTCTTATTGCTTCTTCCTAGCTTCTTCCTCCTTAATCATTTTCTCCTCCTCTTCTTTTTGTTTCTTCTTATTTATATCCTACCTTCTCTAGTACTCTTCCTCTCTCTTGCTCTTTTCTTCCTATTTTTTTTTCTCATCATCTTCCTCTCTCCCTTTCTTTTTTTCTCCTCTTTTTCTTCTCTTCTTTTTATCTTTGGTTTCCTCTTTCTCTTTCTTCTTTCTTTCCTCTTATTCTTCCTTTTTCTTCCTTTTTTTTTCTTGCTTCTTCCTCAATTACTCTTCTTCTCTTTTCTTTAGTTCTTGTTCATGTACAGCTTGGGCCTACACCTGAGCTTGTACTTGTACCTATGCTTATTGTTTCCTCAAGGATTCATCATGGTGTTCCTTATTCTTTGAATCTTCCTCTCCCTCTTGTTGTGCTTAGGATGTTGCATCTTGTTTCCATTTTTCTCTTTTTATTTTTCTTTCTTCACTTTATCCACTTTCACTTGTTTTTAAGTGATGGCTACTTCCTAAGATATTGGGTCCATCTCCTAATCCTTCTACAAGTTTGCCTCTACATCCTTAGCCTTTTTGGAGTCCTCTACTTCATCATTTTATTATGTTTTTTTGTTGGTGGTATGCTTATTATTTCTCTCTTCTTTTCTTCCTTCTCACATCGTCATGCAGTAGTATGAGTAGCTTATTCACTTTCAACCTAGTGTTATTTAGTTGTGCTATACTCTAGTATGATGTATTCAAACTCATGCATCTATGGTGGTGGTGGGGAGTCCTCAGGCTACTCTTTTGAACTTGAAACCCATTGTTTATCTATACCTATGGTAACCAATATGTATTATGCTGGTGGTATATAGGATTTTAGGGTAGGTGGTGCTTCCTTCTTAGTAGATGGTCGACCAAATGTGTAATCTTTGAGTGTAGGTGATACTCTAGTCTCCTATCTCATGTGTGGCTTGTTCATAAGTTATTTTGGTAGACTCTCTAGTAGGGGTGAAGATGACATCAGTTGCAAATGTTAGATCATTTATTGGAAAGAATAATTCCATTCTTCATTGTAGTTACTTCACCTCCTCTTTGATGGTATACACAATGATAGAAGGTGGAAAGGTAGAGAATTCCACCCATAGATCTAGTAGAACCTACCTGTATATTTTCACTATGCACACCACCTTCCATAAAAATAATTATTTTTATTCCTCCTTTTCATAATAGTCTCCATCCATGTCTACCAACATGACTTGGTAGACTTCTTGCACATTAGTTTCCATCTCCATGAGATCATAAGAACCAACTATCTAAGGCACCCTAAGGTAATCCTTTAATATTGTCATGCTACATGTTGTACACTTTGTAGGAGGTGACATAAAATTAGGGTCTACTTTATGATTCCCCTTCTATTTTTTTGAACAAGATATTGGTTCTGATGGTTTCACTATAAAAATGTCTACACCTGGTGGTATTGATTGCAAGGGGTTTCTCACCTTACTATGTGCTTTTTATTGTTGGCCACCTTAGCCTAAACCATATCCATCATAATGAAAAATGGAAGTGGTTTAATAGGTGAGCATGATAACTCATGTATTGTTATGAAAACTCCCTTAAGTAGTAGTGTGATGTTGGCATGTTGTCTTAAATATTGGAGGACATTTGGTGGAACTCTAGGGCAATGAGGTATAAGCACTCTTCCCATCACAAATTGAACTTCCCCTCATGTGAAAGGGATCCCCATTCTTGTGTCCATATGATGTTTTGAAACTTTTAAGCTAGCTAGTAGTCTGTATCTAGGTACACTTCTCCCTCAGGCAATTTCCATTAAGTGAAATAAAGGATGAGGATCAAGAACTAGTATTAGAAGATTACTTTAGAGTGTTATAACACTTATCAATACTGGTGATCAATTATTATATAAAGTATTTTAGCCAATTGAATTGTTTTCTTTGGTGTATCATCCTATGGGTGATGTCCATAACTCCATTAGGTTTTTTTTGGTAGACTTGATCATTTGCTAAAATCTCCTAGTGATGCACTAGATGAGGATGTGTATAGTTTCATCTAAGATGTCATCAATCATGATTTCTTGGTTTTGTCACATCTATATGTCCTAGACTTCTCTAAAAATAGGTGGCATCTTAGTCCTATATATTATTAGAGATTCTTCATGCACATGCATGCCCAATGCTTAGGCCATAGATTGTGTATTGATGACAATCATCTCATTTGGACCCAAATAGATAGCTCCATCATTGTATCAACTAAGTAATACTTGAATGATTTATCCCATGTCACCAAAGTATGACATTAAATGTAGGTGCTTAATGTCTATGTTTTAGAATCTATGACGAGCTGGGAGGGAAAGAGGTTGTGTAGCATCAAAAGGGTCTAAATGAAATATCCTCTCATTTTCATGCAAGTATTTAAATGGCTCTTAACCATTATTTTTTATCTATCAATGTGCCATGTCAACATCCATGGCTTCTTTTTTTACTTCAAAGAGGTGTTAGATTAGTGATATGGTATCCATAACTATGTGATAATAAATTTTAATGCATTTGAGTGATCTATGCAAAGGAAATGGCTTTGCTATTAATAGATGCAACTCTACAAAATATGTCGAGGATGAAATATGAACATAGTGTTTAAACATAGATTCTATAGATTTTGTGCCTTTTGGATTCCACATTGAGGCCATGCCTAGCTATCCACTTGTGTTTAATGTAATGGTGGATGTGGTGAATCAATTTATTAGCTAGCCATTAAAGTAGTTAATCATTGGTGCATGTGTGGATTTACGTTGTTATGCCTTTAGGTGTTCGTATGAGGGGTATAAGCTATTGATGTTGACTAGCCACTGATTTGTTGAAGATTATATCTGTCAAACCTTGTCTCTTGCATTTATTTTTGTTAGATGACCATTAGTTGATGGATATCTTTTTGATGCGATGTTTTTAGTTTCTTTCCTAGACTTAATATTTTTTAGTTGCTCCTCTTTGAATTTTTCATCTATACATGTGGATCTTCTTACACATGTTTGTCACACTCAATGCTTAGTCTATGTACTTCCAAAATTTCATTACTAAGATCATCTACAAACAAAATATAAAATAACCACATAAAAAAATTGCAAAACAAAAAAATCCTAATTTACATGGTGTTACTCAGCACCCACTCAGCTTTTAAAATGAGATCAATATACTATTGGCAGTAGGGCTTAAGCCTACAACCATTTACTGACATTAATAATATAGTTCCTTGTATATCCCTTAAAACTAAAATTCCTTATTTCATTAAGTCGTGTATAAAGTAAGTCCCTTTCCATCTTATTTTTAATTTGCCTGGGAATGCTCTAAACTGGCTATCATACAACAAAAATGGTTGATATTTGTGAAATTCCTTGAGATGTAGGTTCTTATCATGTCATGCTTTATGAATTTGCTTATGCGCTTCATATTCTCATGCTACTCATTATCTAAACTCATCCATCCTATTTAGTTCCAAGAGATTATTAGTAAGATATTTTCACTCACCTAAGTGTGTAACCATAATGATGCATAGGATGGGTACTAGATACTACATTGGCATAACTAGTTCTAGACCATACACCAACTAAAATGGTGTAAATCTTGTATCCCTTTTATAATTTGTATGATATGCCCATAGGATATTAGGAAGATGAACTTCCTAGTCATCCTAATTAACATCATAGATTTCTGTGAGCATTTTACCCAGTACCTTATTTAAAGCTTCAGCTTAGTCATTTACATGTAGATGATAGGCAGTGCTTTTATGATTGGAAATAATAAACTCCTTAGTCAAGGCCTTGATGGTATTATTGAGGAAGTTAATTCTTTTATCACTACCTTGTTTTAGTGGACATCCAAACTTGGTAAAGATATTTTCATATAAAAATTTTGATGTGTCCATTACATCATAGCCAAGTGTGGTAGTGTAAAATAATTTGTCATCATAATGATGTATCTAAATTTATTTTGCTTGATTTTTGGGTTGATTCATCTTAAAAAATCAATACCCCACTATTTGAATGGTTTTTCTACCAACATGGGTTGTAATGGTTTTCCCAAACATTGGTAGACATCACAATGTTGCATAACTCTATGTGCATCCTAAAATAAATTCAGCCACCAAAGTCTACTTTTTATAATATTTCTAGCTATAGCCTCTCCTAAAAAATGTCCTCCTATGACTCCTTGATGAGATTCTTCCAAAAGATGATGGCATCCATATTTGAGGATAACCCTATGTAGGACTTCGCCCTTTTCCAAGTGATATAGTAGTCCATTAATGATAGTGTCTGATAGTGCTCTTATCACAAAATGATCAAGAAAGTTGGAAATAGATTCAAAGTTTTTAATAATTATAGAGACATGTAAGAGGTATGCATCAGGAAAGTCTTCTTGTAGTTCTTCTGGCTCTTCACCATTTAGAATTCAACTAAGATGATTAAGTCCCATATTTTCTCTATTTGGTTTTACATTTATATGTTATTAAAATTCTTGAAATAACATCAACCAGTGAGATATTCATCCTCCTAAATTGGTTCTTTGACTAGATACCATAAGGATTGATGGTCAGTGAAAACTTTGAATGGTGTCACCAAAAGTTAGTGCTATAATTTTTGGAGTATAAATACAATGGCCAAGGCTTCTCATTTTCTAGTTTTATAATTTTAATCTATATCTTAAATTTTTTTGCTAGCAAATTGGATATGATTATCATGGACACCATATATAGGTTGTGTAAGTAAAATGCTAATTGTGATGCCCAAAACATCTATATGTACATGAAATGGTTTACTTTAGTTTGGGAAAAAAAGTATTGGTGTACTGACTAATCATTATTTCAGCTAAATGAAAGTTGTTTGGCATTCAGATGTCCATATAAAAATAACATTATTTCATAGTAATAATTATAATGGAGATGAAATTGATGCATAGCCTTTGATAAAAAAATTCTAGTAACTTGTGCACCCAAAAAGGAGTGCACTTTAATGGAACTAATAGTTGGTGGCATACTCATGATTATTATGATTTTAACGTGATCCACTAATATGCCATTAATGTAAACAACATGTCCATGTAAAACACTGAAAGTTGTAAAGAATAAACATTTCTTAAAATTTAAAGTGATGTATAAAGCTCAACATCTTTATAACATTAAACACAACTTGGACAAATGATTTTTAAATAGGGAGAAGACTACTAAATCATCTAATTAAACTTTAAAGAAATCAAGGATGAAGTCTTTGAATTTTTTAACTACTATGCACAAGAACACCATAGATACCATATTCAATCCAAATGACATCACTTTATACTAAAAAGAACCCCACTTTTTTGATAGAGTTGTTTTATCTTGATCTTCCTCTATGATCAAAATATGATGGTATCCATTGAGCCCATCTATAAAATAATATACTTTGTGTCTTGTGATAGACTCCAAAACTTCATCTGTAAATGGTATGGAGAATGGATCATTTACATAGGCATTGTTTAGAATGTGTAGTCCCCACATACCTAGATTTCTCCTATTTTATTGGGATATAGTACCATTTGACTTACCTAATTAGATTTTTCTACTGGATAGATTATCCCTATGTTTTGAATTTTATCCAATTCTACCTTGACTTTTAGCTTTATATTGGGATTGAGTTTATATTGTCTCTTCTTGATTAGACATGCACACTCTTTCAATTCAATGTACATCTCACTAAGAGATGGGTTGACTCCTTGAAACTCTAATAATTTGGTAGGGAAGACATCTTGGTAATCTCTCGAAAGTTGTAAGGATTCAAAAAATTTAGTCTCCATCTAATAGTCACTTATGCTTGTTAGTTTTGGAACTTCCTCTATTCTGATGTTAGCAATAAGCTTCTTGAGAGGATACTCATATATATTAAATTTCCTTCATCCATATATTATTGGATCTTACTTTACCCTTCCTTCTATGGGATTTGGATGTTTGTGTAGCTTATCTTCTTTGGTTAACATTGCATTGGTGTCTTTGAGTGGTTCTATAGGCTGCTCAAGTCCAAATAAATCATTAAAATCTAAATCAACAACAAAATTAGAGTCTTCCATATCTTCTACCTCATCCTAGATTTGGTGAGAAGGCTACATCAAATCTTATTATTTAGTCTTAGTAGTTTTATACTTTTGAAGTATCAAATTAAGATCAGACGTTTCATTTTCCTACATAGTTGATTCTGTTGTGGTGCTCACATCTTCCATGAACCCATGGCATAAGAAGCAACTAATTTTTTGTAGTGTATTAGGAACTAAAGGGTTTTCATCTTCAATCTCAAATTTTTTATGAAATCACTCTGCACTTATGCCCAATGTTTCGTTTCTCTCCTACACTTTTGGTGCATGTACTATGCTATAGGTAGTGGAGCCAGTGTATAGTGGTAATGTGAACCCAATATTTGGGTGCCACACATTAATCATTCCAAACTTTAACACATTTATGTACATGAATCTTAGGTCACTCACTTTCTTGAAAAAATGGATAGTTAGTGTGGATGAATTTGGTAGATGAAATCTATTGATCATGAGTTCACAAGTGTTATCCCACTCAAGCTAATTATCTTGATGAGTTTCCCACCAGGTTGTAACAACTCCCTTTAAATCATAGTTTAGTTTGATAACCCATTGATTAATAGTTATAATATGGACTTATAGACATAGAATAAAATCATTATTGTCATTTGTTACATATTATATATGTATTTAACATTCATGCATAAAGACCATCCTCATAGGTCAAAATTCATGGTCATCATGGGCCTAGTTAAGGAAATTAGTATCTAAATCACCACTGATAGATGAAGCTACTTATTACGGAAATGTGACTTCCATTTTTGGCTCTATGTAATCCTACAAGTGATCATCATCTTGATACAAAAAATCAACTTTTGAGCAAGTGGGATATTTTACAGACATGGAGGCATAGTCTTCAATGATAAAATAATTTGCAGTTAGTGGCATAACTATTGGTTTCTATCTTCCTTGTTATCATGTGTTCAATTACTAGGTGAGAAGTGAATATAGTTCAAGTTTGGCATATTGGTATAGGAACTTAAATTGTGTTACACATAGATCATTTGGATTTTCCTTAGTATTGACCTTCATCTAGCTAGTTTCTTTTAGAACATGTGGAGAGTCTAGTTTAGCATGAATTATGTATGATTTGTGTGATCTATTTAGGGGAATGAACACAAAATTATCACCTTGATGTGCCTCAATATAGTTTTCTACTATATTTATAGTCATATAACCATCATACAACCATTTTTTTCCTATTATCACAGGGTAGTGCATTGCCATAGTCATGTCTATGACTTCAAAATCTCCTTGCAAAGACAAGTTTATGACTTTGATCTCAACATCCTATAATCTACTAATAGGCTCAACTTTTCTATAGTAAGCTTAGAGTTACTGGGATTTAGCTAAGTTTTGTCATCTAATCACTTCCCATGTTGATTTGGGAATCATATTTACTGTGTTACAAAATCAAAGATAGAATTTGGGATCTTGTATCCAATAAACTCAATATCAATCCATGAATCAACATCTCATGGATTATTTGTCTTCACATATTAGACCAATTTTTATGTCTTTTATTAGCCATGATGCACACATTCCAAAAGATTTTATAATATATTCATGACGTTCTGCAATATGTCTTCATTACGTAGAGTACTCAAAGTTTTAGTAGATCCATTAGCATAGTGCTAAATTCATCTTGTTTTATGATGAAAATAATTTGACCATACTTTGTGCATTGATTGTTACAACATCTCCATCATTAGTTTCCTATTATTGAATGTTTTTAGCAAATATGTAGCTTCATTTATAAGATTCTTTTATATAGTTAAATTTGGGTATTTATCTTATCTAACCTTTATAATGCCCTAATATTAAGGCATATCAAGTGAAAGTAGTCATTTTTTTGTATGTTGTTACCATGTCATAACATTTAGAAATGCATTTTATTTAGGTTCCACACTTACCATGTTTACATTTTTGATAGCTTTGTCCTTCCTCTGCTTCTTTAGAATATGGTAATCTTTTGTATCATGCTAATTAAAAACTCTATAGTATGAAAAATATGATTGTCTCTATAGATTCATTAGGAAATTTATTTGGACATGATTGTACTCTCTAGATAGATAACATTACAGGGGAGGACACTAATAGTTGTTTCTTCTTCCACCTTGGTATCCTCCTTTGTGACCACCTCAACCTCTTCCTCTATTAGATTGATATCCCCCTTGGTATCTTCCCTATGGATACCCAAAATTTCAATGCTGATACTATTGATTATTAGCACCCATACTAAATTGTTATTGCATAGTTGAAAGAGTCCAAGTTAATTATTGTGGTTGCATTATGGATGAAATCCAAGGTGGTACATACTAGTATTGAAGGGATGGGGTTGTTCACCCTAGTGAAGAAGGGGTCCATCTATCCAAGCTGAGGTTGGTATTGTGGTGAACTCAGAATCCACTATGGACATGTTTGGGTCACATAATTCTTATCAACCTCTAAGCTTGGGATTATTTACTCTACTGAGGAGATTTGATACACTATAATGACAAACACATTTTTGTAGATAACCTCTTTAAGTTCCTATAAAGCTCTACAATTCTTCTCATCATGGTTAATTGATTTACATAAATTATAATACAAATTCTAAGTTTTTTTGATATATTATTATATCAAATGAGATTATGTCATGGTATTCCCTACTACTTGGTATAGTTCATAGAATTCCATCTTTAATTTAGGACAATCATTTTGGTGGTGTCCCTATTTTACACACTCTATACACAATAGGTTCAATTTTGGTTTTTCTACTTCATGATATTGCTTCATTATTTTCATGAGAGACTATAGTAGGGGCTTCTCCATAATCTTAAATTTGTTCTACATGTAGTGCAACATCTTTAGCATCTACTTTTGTCTCATATTGCAATTGCACAATGGCAAACCAAATCCTACCTTGTAGTCCTTTAACAAACCATGATACCCTATCTTTATCTATTAAAACAAATTCCAATTTGTTTAATACATTATAAAATCTATGATCATAGTCATAGATTGACTCTCTAGACTTTCGCCTTATCTCTTTTAGGTCATGTATTATATGGCTAGTATATTTCTTAATCTTAAATTCTATGATGAGCCAATATTGTACGTATTTAAGACTTGATTTTTAGGGATCTCTTTTGTATATGAACTCTAATACTCTCTTATATATATTCCCTATTAATTCTCAATTTTGTAAATTTTCACTAGTGACACCCTTAACTTGCCATTTCATTTTACATGTTACAAGGTACTATTCAAGGTCTATATACCCATCATAGATGGACAAATTTAAGAATACTCTTGATTGATTCATCATAGTGACTGGTATAGATGGATTATTCTATGAAAATATTATTTGAGGTGACTACATCCTAAGTGTTCCTTCCTATGTACCATTCTACACACTAGAGGAATTTTGATGCACACTCTACTTGTTTTCACTTCCTTCTTGTTGGTGTTCAACTTTAAAAAATCCTATATAATTAAAAACCTTCCTAATTTTTTTTTTTGAATCTCGATTCCAAAATGGTTCATGTGATTTACAAATGATTTTTACCAACTTTTCTCCTCTTGTTCGACTGGCTTAAAAATTCTAGTAGGATATATAAGATTGGGCTACGGGGACATATACACTTTTGGTGAATAATCCTTTCATTTGAATTATTTATTTATTATGCTCGAGCTTATGATTAACCTAAAACTAAGTTATGTTTCTCTTTGTAATTATTCTTCTTTTATCAATACTATTTTTTGTAAATGTACACTACTTTTATCTTTTATCTATTATACTCTTAAATAACTCTCCTCTTCCTCTTCGCACATCTCTTCTTCTACTCGCTCTTCATCTTCTTATTATTTCTACTAGAATCCAACATATTCCTCTTTCTTGTACCTTCACTCATAATCTCACTTTTAATTTTTTATACTCGATCATCATCTACTCTAATTCTATTCTTACTTTTATTCATATATAATTGGGTATTCATCTATTTGTATCATATGTTCTATTATCATAGTTCCCTTTCTACATATAGAGTTTTATTTTAACTCTTTTTCCCTCACATCTCCATTTTGGATTCATGTTCAATCTCTATTCATTAATCTATCCATTATTCACCATCATATACACACATACCCATATGCCCAAAGTAACTACACCATACTAGCTAGAATAGGTACCATGTCCTTTTCCATCACCAACATCTTTAATAGAAGAGGTAGTTTCTATAAAAACTTTCCTCTAATTCCTTCAATGAATTAGTATTACATAGCTTCAAATGTTATATATCCTTGTAATGTGAGATTAGTAGTGTATTGGTCTATAGTGGTGGTAACTGAGTAGTATATTGCTCTCATCTAATCAGTTTCTAGTTTCACTAACTAGTCTATCTTTTCTTTAGTCTAGGTAATGGTTTCTTCCATGTTGGGATGAAATAATGAATAATCCAATATTTTCAACAAATTAGTCAATAATTTGGGTAGTTTTCACAAAAAAAATTCATATATTTCACTGTATATATGTTCTTAAATGATTTCAATCATGGTGAGACCCATCCTTTTGAATTCTTCTTCTACAAAGTTCCACATTTTTTGGTCTAACCAGGTTTCAATATCTCATTATCTCAGTAAAAATATTAGCATAAATTCCTCCAAAAGGAGTTTTTCCAAGCTCACCACACCATTTTTAATAGAGGTTCCTTATTTAATATAACATCCTAAGGATGATGATAGCTAAGTTTTATTAGTCTATTTAGGATAGTGCAGTGAATTCATGTTTACCAGAAGCATGATAAAAATGAATGATTGTGTGATAGGAAGAAACTAAGCTTAAAAAAGAATTCCTTAAGTATATAGATAATTTAGATTATGTTAAGATAGATAAGACCAAAAACACTAAACATGATAACACAAACAACGATTACATAAGAAATTTGATAGGTAACCATGAACTAGAAAGTATATATTGATCTCAGTAAAAGGTCACCAACTTCTTCAAACAAGCATATATATTTATTGTCACTATAGTTCTTGAATTTCTTCATACATTAATGCCAAAATGAGGATACTATTCACATTATATCCTTTCACAAGTCCATAGGATAGGATAAAATACATTAGCTGACAACTTCATACTTAATACATGAATATTCAAATAATATCATATGTAGCTTTCTTATCTAGTTTTCTTCTCCCAACAAATATGAATGAACCACATATAATATTTGAATATATAGAAACCAAATTTGTACCATTATAATTTATATGAACATATTCCTATTGAAATTATGTCAAGATAAATATTTTTCACAAAAGTGATTTCTTGCTTACCTTTAGTTAGTTTCTAAAACTTGTCTTTTTATTTTTTCCTAGTTCGTAACCTTGTTTTCTCTAATTTTACTTTTATAGTATTTATTTATATAAATATTACATTTATTTTATTTCCACTTATTCTTTAGGATGTGGAGTCATAGTGTGAGTGTGTTACTTGATTGATGTATCTATTATAGAATCACCAATATCAATGATAGCTTTTATATTTTTATGCAATGCCCAAAAACCATATGTATAATGCCCATGCATTATAGTATATGAACAATAGTATTTGATCTCATTAGAGGATGTATAACAGGTAATGTTATTAACTTTTTTCAAAGTATTTTTATTATAATATCACTTGGACTCTTCTTATCTTGTTTTATATTTTTTGAATAGTATCTCTAAATCTATGTCATTTTTAGACAATATTTGAGATGATATCTTGTAAGACACTAAATATATAGATGTAAATGTAGACATATAACTAACATTATCATGCCATGGATTCTTTATGCACGTAATATTATTTTACAATGATGTGATCATTGCAACAAAATACCAATTTTTATTTTTCAAATATTCTATAAGCCTTCTCAAATTAATATTATATCTTGAAGGGATTCACATACATAATACTTAGGTACTTATAATTAAATATGTATAATGCATGAAACAAATTAATATAGATCTATAGCTTACCTATCCTATTAAATTCAAGATCAAATATGGCAATAAACTAGCATCCATTATAATTCACGTTTATATTGTAAGAATGACCAAATTGGATACACTAAACCTAACCAAGGGATATATTACCACACAACACCAAAGGGGAAGGTTCCAAAGTATATAGGAAAATGACACTAAGTAATAACCCTAACTAGGTGTAAGTACATAAAATGAAACTAATCTAGTGCTCACCAATGTTTGTGGAACAAAAGGGGATGGTTAAACATAAACAAAAAATAAATGGGTCATGGTAGGAAAATAGGGGCCTAGATCACCTAAAATGGAAGATGGAAATAAAATAAAACCCTATATCTATACTAAGTTTAATCATATAGGCAATCTAAATAAAGATTTATACATTCATTACACATATTACTTGTAAAATATCTATCTATCAAATTAAATAGCAAGAGTTATGAATACCTACCTTGGGTGAACATGTTGACTATCAATCTTTCCCATGGCCAATGGTGCTTTGCAAGAGGTTGTTGTGGATTTATAAGGATCACAATATAGAAATCAGCTTCAAGCTAAAAGAATCATATTTTGCATCCACTAATTTTCACAAGATAATTAATCTTATCTTAAAGGAAAAACATAAGTAATAGATTCTTAAAATGTAGATTTTGTAAAATTACAAATTTTAATGATGTGAAAATTAATGTTCTTCTTTATTGGATTTAAATGAGCCTTGTATATATATAAGTGGATAAGCTTAACCATTCCATAATTTCAGGTAAAAAGATTAGCCAACTAGATCTCATTAGTTGTAAAATATATATATTTAGGCCTCCAACTAAGTTGGTCAAGCTAACTTAGTTTTGTAACATATGATTAATGATTTATAACAAAATTGACATAGCCAAATTAGTAGGAAAAGAGGGTACTTTTTTAGTTATGGGATATTTGAAAGGATAAATGCTTAGGTAAATGTGTCAATAGGGTTTGGATTACTTGGGGAGTTAGATAATAAGGATATGTAATGGGTTTTGGAATTGTTACATTTGACCAACAATTTTGTGAAACACTAGTTGTACTCCCACCCCTTGCTTGGTGTACCCTTTAATGTATAAATCCAAAGAGATCAAAAATTGATAAGTTTTTTTATGAGATAAGACATAAATAAATGATAAATTTTTAAAATATTATGTATATACATATTCCCACTCTAATATTATCATGTTTCACATAGGTGTAACATGGGATGGTGCTTTAAGAAAGACCATAACAACACACAATGTTGAGTTAATAAATTATAGTATAATGTGGAAAATAAAGAATTGGTAAATATTACTAATTAATGTAATCTACATTATTTAAGAAATGGTTATCAAATTTCTGATCAAAACTCGTGGATCATCATCAGGGGAATATGAGCTGATAAGATAATATTGTAACACAGAAACAACCAAAGGGATAATAAATAATAAAAATTATTAATCAACCCAAAGGAGTTAGCCAATATTAGGATAAGTCAAAATTATTCCTTTTTATTTTGAATAATATGATGAAGTAAAGGTTTCCAAATGTCACTTAATTTTTTGCCTTCATCTCTATTAAGATTGTTTGGGTTCATTTCAATTTCAATCTTTTCATGAATTTTCCTCTGAGTATAATGATCTACTCTGAAAATAATTTTAGCATTATCAAGACAAATATTATGGCTCATATTATGGGAGTTCTCAACTAAGGCTAAATTGTTAAATATATCATGTCTTAAATCAATATAATGTTCTTTTAATATCACTTCTAAAGACCTGTTAGTTTCACCATTAAAGATCTGATTAAACTGAGTTCCTATAAAGGTGTTTATTCCATCCCATGTTCTTGTGGGAAAGTATATATTGGTGAAATTGGAAGGTCTTTAGAATTGAGATTAAAATAACATTATGATAATTTAAGACATGATAGATTTAAAAATTCAGCCCTAATTGAGTACTCCTATAATATGAACCATCATATTTGTCTTGATAATGCTAAAATTATTGCCAAAGTGGATCACTATACTAAGAGGAAAATTCATGAAAATATTGAAATTGAAATGAACCTAGATAATATTAATAAAGATGAAGGCAAAAAATTAAGTGACATTTTGAAACCTTTACTTCATCATCTTCTTTACAATAAAAAAGAATAATTTTTGACTTATCCTAATCTTGGCTGACTCATTTGGGTTGATGAATAATTTTTATTATTTATTATCCATTTGGTTGTTTCTGTGTTGTAATATTATCTTACTAGCTTGTATTATCTTGATGGTGATCCATGATTTTGGATTGAAACATTGATAATTATTTCTTAAATAACATAGATTCCATTAATTATTATTATTATTATTCTACATTGTTATGTTTTTCAATTTGTAAATATTTAAAAGTGCCACACACATACATTGACTTACCTTTATCACTAAATGTTTGTCTACTATGTTTTTAGTATTCATTATGGAGGGTTCACTAAAATGCATTGGACAAACCCTAATGATGCAAGGTTAAAGAGAAAAAATAAACAAACACATGAAAATTTAAATAAATGAACACTTATAGAATTGAATAAGTCAATTGGAAAATTGGTAAGCTGAGATGAAAAATGTTAAGTTCGAACCAAAATACTAAGTAGAATAGATAAAATGAGAGTAAGTCATGTAATAAAAAATCCAAGGCTACTAAATGACTGATGGACTCAATAAATGCACCCTAAATAAGAAAAGTGACAAATTAGATCAAATAAAGGACACATGAGATGGAAATAATGGAACTAAAATCAATGTAAGAGAATTAAAAATCCATACTCAAATAAAGATGTAAAAATAATATAAATGTAAAAACCATTGATGAAATATAAGTAAAAATCCATACTTAATCAACAATGGAAAAAATAAATGGAAATGTAAACGAAATGGAATGAAATTATCCACAAAAAGGGTGAGAAATAAACTCATATTTTCAATTATGACCACGGGAAGTTAAATAAAGAAAATGAAATTATTGATAAAGTATCTTATAACTACTTAAATATGTAACCTTTAATCTAATGATATATGAACTAAAATAATCATATCCTGAACATGTCTAAAATATATGAAGAATAGGTAATTTAGAAGTTGGGAAAAGATTTATAAACATACTTGAATATAAATGGAGTATGAAATGGGTGGTGGGATAAATTAATATGTTACCAAGGTGAATAATAATTATTAGAAACAAGACACTCAAATCATGTTGAAAAGACAAAAATACTTTCAACATTAAAGACTCTAAAGAACTTTTCCTATCCACACAAATTTGTGTTAATTAGTGAAGTATAAATAGCATCCCATGAAGATTATATGTGTAATAAAATTAAAATGGAACTACCTCCCAATGACATGTTCCCCATTCCTCATTGCCCTTTACAAAGTCATCCGTCTACTACGAAGATTAGGTACTTGTGTGACAAATTAGGTTGGCACTATAAATATATTTTTGAAAGTATGAGACCTTATACAAGATTATATTTTACTAACACACCCAAATGGACATAATCTATATCATGAGGCCAACTGTGGACTTTGAGCTTCAACTAAGATAGGAGATGTGACTGATAATAATCATGTATTCTAGTGTGATGTTACCTTTTGAATTCATTTTTCCTTTTATTTTAATGATTTGGAATTTAAATTTTATGGAATTTATACATTCCTTGGCATGCCCTTATTTTTATTCATAAATAGGTGTGACACAACCATATAGTGTATAAATAATAAAAAATAAGAACAAATATAATAATTAATATCAATTATATACTCATATATACAATCCATGTGATGGACACTATTACTTAAATGGGAACATGTTATTTATTAAGATATAAAAATCTATAATCATTTAAACAAGAACTTAATAACTCATTCATTAGAATGGACCCAAACTTATTTCATCAAAACATTGCGATGACCATCAAAATTAACCTTGATCAATGATAATGTAGTTAAGATGCACATGGTCATTGTGGAATGCTCCTTGGAAACTCTAGCTTTTCTTTAGGCTATGAGACCACTTCCTACCACTTTTCATTACCTTAGAAACCCTGAGTTTTTTAGCTACATTGTGACTACACAATAATTTATGTTAGCCATTATCTTCATTATGTTGGTGGTATGTCAACATGTAGAAGGATCCCGATGAGTTGATTTCTCAACATCAACCATATAATGGGCCATGTTCATGTCACCCCCATTTTAGTGATATGGTGGCATGTGGATCGATCATATAAATTTTCTTGCTTGTAAAAGTCTATACAACATATTATGTTGACATCACTCTCAGGTAAGTAAAATAACATCATGTGAATAAATCTTAGTGATCTTTCCTAATAGAGTCCATTCAATAGACTATGATGACATCACTCCTAGGCTAACATAATCATGTCACATGGTTGGATATCATTAAACCACTTTCTCGATAGAGTCTTTTTAATGGGATGTGTTAGTGTCACTCCTAGGTTACCAAGATGAGACCATGTGAACTCCTTTAGATAGCTTTAAAAGAGTCATAAAATCAACTAAGTCAAGTGTTGATAGAAAAACTAAGGAAATAAATGGAAATTCAAAGCACAAGTACTAGTTGTCATAGAATTCAACTGAGGCAAAAATACATTGACAAAGATGACAATCAACAAAGGCATGATCTAATTAAAATTTTGAATTAAAAAGCGTCTTAAGGCAAAGAAAATGCTAGAAATAATTGACGTAGAAAATCAACTAAGGTACAAGTTGAAGAAAAATAAATAAACATCTTATATAAATATGAATATGATAAAACAAGACAAAACATGTCTATTAATGGAATACCACCATTAATTCAACTAAAGTTAAGCATGCCTTCCCTAGAAGGTCTCAATTAAGCTTAAGAAGCATGTATTTATGTTGAATCAATTTTAAAAAAAAGTGACAAGACATAAATCAATCTCTTGACACTAATACAAGTATTCTCATTAGTTTGTTCAACTAATATTTGATCATAATACAAGCTTAATACTATTAATAAATCACTTAAGAAATGGATCAATTCCTATGAGTTGAATGGTCTACTCATTAGAGTATTAAACTTATAGCATTAACATATAGACCCATTATATATAGTTCAACTAATAGTTGATCATAGTACAAGCTTAATATAGTTAATACATCGCTTAAAAAATGGATCAATTCCTATGAGTTGAATGGTCTACTCATTAGAGTATTACACTTATAGAATTAACATATAGACCCATTACACACACACACACACACACACACACACACACACATATGTGTGTGTGTGTGTGTGTGTATGTATATATATATGCATATATATATATATGTATATATATATATATATATAAGTGTAAAATCATATAATCAAGGGTTGGTCTTTAGAACCCTCATCTTTCATTAATACTTTACAAGAGAGACCTTAGTCAAACCTAAAGGCTACATCCCTTGTTATAATTAAATCAATAGAGCCAAGATATTTTAAGATTTATTATTTTATTATTACTTGGTCTTGTTATAGGGAAAGTCCATAGTAAATAGCATACTCAAATGCTAATAAACAATGAAATCTTCCAAAAGACATAGTCTAATAAATTAATGTTAGTATTCAAATTAAACTATAAAGTTATATTGTTATTCTTAATAACAATCTCACAACTATTTATTTGAGTTCCACTCATAAATGGATAGGATTATCCATTAGAATATATATAATAATAGAATATAAGAAGAGGCACATGCATATATAATAGGTTGATCTTAGCAAGGATTTAAGTAAGTGAATCACATTATCATTTAATATAAATCCATATGGCCTAAGGGACCTTTCTTACATAAATAATCCTTTTGAAAAGGATTTATATTCATAGTATTCTCCTCCAGCTACAACTTAGTATAATAGATATTTTTAAAAAATATAAACCTAAGTATTTGCCCATACTAGGTCTTTACACAAAAGGACTAACTTCAAATTTTATTACAAATAGGATGGTTGCTATTAACATTAACAATGTATAATATATTTTTAATATATTTACATTAGCATGAGGCATAACTCTAGTCTTGATTTAATAATGGAATAATAATCAATCTTCAATAAATATCCTTGTTTAATTCATAGCAACTATTGGATATTTGAAGGAGATCTCACTGCCCAACCTTTTATCATCATTAAGATACTACTCTAGACAGCCCCAATCTTGAAACTCCCATCTTTGAGCATGTTTGAGTCACTTGGTAAAGGCAAAGGTGAATATATATCAAGGGTATTTTATCACAAGGTAAAGACCATGCTCAAACCTATAGTCCTATTCTTGGTTCTTACCCAAGGAGACTCATATTACTAAATATAAGTCAAACAAACATTTAAATGATCATTCAAGTGAAGCCAAGCATTCATAAATATAAAAAATGAGCAAGCAAGATTTCACATCATAACAAGGCCCATCATTTGATTAGATATAAATAAGATACCTTACTCAAATACTCTACTCCAATAGTCATAGGATGGTCAAGAAATCTAACACCATGCCTCAACATGAAATGGATTATAATATACCATGTCTAGGAGGTCAATCAAGAAATATACCACTATGCATAGCGTGAGAGGGCTTAAAAATATACCACCATGACCATGTTTGTCACAAACAACCACTACCTTATGTCATAATAACATTAAGACACTCAAGTAAGAATTTGAAATATTCAAGTCAAATAAGGAAGAACACAATGTCTCCTAGACATAATTTAAGTTAATATATCTCATAGACATAATCAGATTCATAATTACAACATCATATAAAGGAAATGTAAGCATTATACCTTCATATGTAATTAATCAAAACATAATTGATAATAGGTATTTTTAATGGTTCCCAACACTTGATAAATCTCCAATAAAATCTTAGCATGACTCAACTAGATGTGACTAACAACATAACTCCTAACTCAAAGTTAGAGTATCCAAAATATCATAGTCATTGAACGTTAAAGATGAACACTATGAAAAATATGGTTTTACATCCTGATACCCTTATGTATACTTCCTCCTTATATTAATTAAAATAGGTGAGGGTACCTATCACTCAAAAGTGAAACATATTCCCAAGTAATTGTTTCTTCATCATATTCATCCCATTAGACATTGACCTGGTCTAGGTCTCTACCCCAAAGATCCAACATCCTATGTGTTATAATCTTGATGATCTCTAAAAAAAATCTCCATTAGTCTTGAACTACAATTTTATCCAATATAATATATGAAAAATGTTAGATGCATAATATACATTGTGAACACAAGATAGTTTGGTGGTAAGGCCAATCAATACGCTATTGGTCCAACAATCTCCAAGATATTAAATGGTACTAAAAAATGTGGTGCCAAATTTAAACATTTTCTATAATGGATAAGTATATTTTTGGTTCTCAAACTCAAGAATACTTTTTCACCAACATTAAAATGAGGATAAATCATCTTTTCATCAACATACTTCTTTTGTAGATCCCTATCAGTTTCTAGGTGTTGTTAGATATTAACTACTTGTCACTCCATGTCTTCTAACATAAAAAGGCCAATCATGAATCTATCCTCAAGTTGATCCTAGATTATTGGGGTTCTACATGATTATCCATATGAATCATATAAATTTTCTATCTTAGTTGAAATATGATAGCTATTATTGTGAATAAATTTGACTAGATACAAATAGTTTTCCCAGTAGGATTGTTGGTCCATAACATACATGCAAATCATTTCTTCAAGAACTTGATTGACTATATTAGTCTATAAATATATTTAAATATGGTATAAAGTATTAAATTTGAGTTTTATGATCAAATAATTCCATATGTGTGAAGTATACATCATGTTTCTTTCAAAAATAATCTTACAGGGATTCCATGTAATCTAACAATATCATCAAGAAAATTATTGCCACTAAAGTGTCATTGTAGGTAGTTTTTATGGGATAAAAGTGATCCACTTTGGTAAATTTATCCATAGTGACCATAATTTCATTCTGATGATACAATGAGGTAGGGAAACCTATAATGAAATCCATGGAGACAATATCCCACTTATATTTTAGAATCTAATGAGGATATAAAAATCCTACTAGATGTTGATGCTTGGCCTTAACCATCTCTTATTCTAGTTAATAAGACAAAAATTCATAAATATAATGCCTCAAACCAGCCTAATGATATAATTATCTTAAATGAACATGCATCTTATTAATTCTATGGTGTTTTTGGTAAGGAGATCTATGAGAGTTAAACAAAATTAGCTGACACAAGCCTCCTATTGATAGAACATAGATATGCCTTTTATGGTGTAAAAGGATATCTAGATCAAGATAATAACCTTTAATTTTTCCTTTCAGATTTAAACTAGATTCCAATATATATCACACTTCCTTGTAGAGGATGTCCTCTAGAAGCTACTCCAAAATATGAATTCTCAAATCAGTTTGAAAACTCATTGCTATAAACTTGTGGTACTTCCTACTTAAGGCATTAACTACCAAATTTTATTTTCCTTTCATATATATAATTTCACAATCATACTCTCACAATATTTCCATCTAATGCCTTTTTCATGCATTTAGATTAGGATGATTGAGTAGATGCTTCAAATTCAAATGGTTTATCTTTAGAATAAAGTGATGACCAACCAAGAAGTGACACCACCTTAGGAAAGCATGAATGATAAATATAAATTATAGATCATGCATGGGGTATTTTAACTCATATTCCTTAATTTTTTGAGATTCATAGTATATAACTATGCCCTCTTACATGAGTATAAATCCTAACCTTGCTTTCGATACATTAGTACAATTGAAAAATTACTATATAGAATTAGGTAAAGCCAAAATAGGATCACTAGTGAGTCACTCTTTTAGAAACCAAAAGTATTCTTCATACACTTTAATGCATATAAAATTCTTCTATTACATCTAAATTGAAGTAATGGGATTCACCAAGCAAGAAAAGCTCTCCATAAAGGGACAATAATAGCCTACCAAACCCATGAAGATGTGAACCTTCACAACATTTGAAGGTGTTGGACATTCCATAATGACACAAATATTAGAGGGGTCCATAAATATTCCTTCCCCTAAGATTATGTGATTGAGGTATTTCACTTTTTGTTATGTAAAAACACAATTTTATAAGTTGTTAAACATATGGTTTCTCTCAAAATTACAAGACCTATCTCAAATGGTCCTCATGTTTTTCCTCATTTTTTATATAGATCAAGATATCATCAAAAAATATCAATGCAAATTTGTCTAATTAAGTGAATATTACTCTATTCATAAGGCTCATGAACACTATTGGGGCATTTGTCTACCCAAATGGTATAACTATAAATTCATAATGTCCATACCATATTCAAAACATAGTGTTGTGAATGTTAGGATCTACGATTTGTAGTTGATGGTATCTATATTTCAAATCAATCTTAGAAAACACCATATATCTACACATATGATCAAATAAATCATCTATTATAGGAAAGAGATAATTATTCTTCATCATTACCATGTTCAATTGGTGGTAAACAATGCACAATTAAAGAGATCCATATTTGTTCTTCATGAAAATGACTAATGCTCCCCATGAAGACACACTAGGATGAATTAAATATTTATTCTAAAATTTTATCAATCTACATCTTGAGTTCACACAAATCAAGTGTGCTAATTTGATATGGTTCTTTTGATATGGTATCATCCCCTAGTTTTAAGTTAATTTTAAAATCAATCTCTTTTAGATGGGGCATACCTAGCAATCCATCTAGGAATACATCAAGAAAATACCAAAGAATGAGATGGTCATATAGATAAGCCTTTTCTAACTCATGTGACCTATCACTTACCATTATGTAATAATAATAGGCACCCTTATTTATGATCTTCTTGATCTAATTGTAGAAATCATGTAAATCAAAATATGTCTCTTGACTCTGGATATAACCATAGGATTTTTATGGTTATCGAGGAAATTGATAACCTTTTGTGGAAATCCAACATGGATTTATGATCCATAAACCAATATATTCCTAAGACAACCTCATAGGTTTTATTGACAAATTTTTACCCCAAGTCAAAAAATTTCATCCCCTATATATTGAAACTTGTCATGGTCTTGTCATGTGATCTTTTCATACCTTATATGGTCCCTAAAACTCTCCATTATACTTTATTAACATTATTTAAGGTAAGCTTGGAGGAGTTAAGGTAATGTATTATTTTGGTCATATAGTGGTCTAGACATGTCATGGAAATATAAATCTTGGTCAAGTGGTGTCATAGTTTATTGGGGTATATCAAGGTCATTTTATGATTTAATCACTTTGTCACACCATTTTATGATGTTTTCAAGTGTTTAAGGTTCACTTGTAGTCTTCAAGGTGGTGAAAATGAGTGAAAATGTGATTTTGTCTAACATTTACATGTGTCAAAGTCCCCCAAGAGAGAAAATTTATAAAACACACCTTCCATGAACCTTGGATTGGTTTAAAAACTACCACAAATGTCATAAAATTAGAGTAAGGTGAGAATCTTGAGTTATAATGCCATCTTGAGGAGTTAAGAAAGTTGTATACACTTGCATAAGTCACTTGTAGGAGAAAAGAGTTTAATAATGTCCTTTGATATTATACAAGTCAGAGACAAACATTGAAAGAAATTTGAGGTTCAAAAGTTACAAAAAACTATCTCTATTCCATCACTCCATTCATATGTTCTTGAAGGCCATTTTAAATCACATGGTATAGGTCATATAGGTATATTTAGGGGTTGAGATTTTAGACAAATTTTGGGACCTATATGGTCTTCCAAGTTTTGGCACTAGTCATTATATTGAGCTCATTATGTTTATTAACAATCGTTAAGGACCTAGACTACTTTTTCAAGATTCAAATATCCATAGGCTAAGTTTTGTATAATTCCAAAACAAGAGTGAAATATGTATTTAAATGTAACAAATTATAATGAATTTTTACATGTCTATAGATGAATCATACACTTTCATTAACCATGATGTCACATTTGGATGATCTTTTGGCAAGAAAAATCTCTCTTGTACATTATTTGTAAGTGAGTGTTAGTTTTCTATGTTATAGGTTCTCTAGGTGGTCTAATGAATTTGATGTGTTATCCATTTTTTTTTTATAATTTTCAGAATCCATAAATATCCTTTTGATTATTCAAAAAATTTGTACTAGTTTCAAATGGTCACATTTCAATTCATCTTGTAGACTATGTTTTGTGTATCTGCATAACATTATGATTTGAGTGATTTTGAGTACATGTTTATAAGGAGTTTGAGATTTATTTTTTATTGATTACTTTTTATATGAAATGGAGGTAGTGGTATTTGAGAACTAACAGTCACATTCACAATTTTCAAGGCTTCAAGTAGAATGTTGTAAACCTATAGGTCTGTAGATTTATAGGTCTACAAATCCAATATAAATCAAATGTTGAAAATGTTTAATGAATGGTATCTAGGAATGAATAATGGTTACATTTAAATATGAAAATATTAAATATGTCAATTAAAAATCCTAAATCATTTGAATCCAAATAAAGATACAAACAAGCCTTGTAAGCCTAATGCACCTATAATACTATATGTGTAAAGAATGAAGGAAGGGTGATAGGATGTCCTTAAAAGGATAATGGATAATATAGTGAGAAAGACCTTATAATGAGGAATTGTCACTATTGGAACATCATGGTGGATTTTAAAAATCTTAATTCAAAACTAAAAACTCATACCTTCTAGATAGTCACCTACATCTTATTGAGCAACGTTACTTTAGATAGTACTGATGATGGATTTTTTAGTTTCAAGACACAAAAATGGTCTTAATACACCTTAAATATCATGATAAATCTATTATGATATTCAAGGAGTGATAATATAAGGCCATGGATCTCCATACATAGTCAAACACTCAAAATATCACCTATAGTCACCAAAAGCTTGACAACCAAGAGTAAAATTATACTTGAAAAAGATATAAGGTTTAAAAAACTTAAAAATAATTGGAGTCACTAAGTAGGGTGTTGGTAATATTAAAATTATTTTTAATAAATTTATTATTATCAAACACATTCATATCTCTCAAAAGGAACACCTACAATCCCTAGATGCACTTAAACCATCTCTTATAGAGACCTACAGGTCTGCTAGGTAATATGATCTAATTCTAAATATAAAATATGGGAATAATCAATATAAATATATTGTAATAATATTTAATTATGATTTAAAATTCCATTAGAACTTCAAAACAAGAAACAAAGTGAAAAATCATGTTAGTCAGACCCTATTTAGGCCTAATAAGGCCTAAGTGCATGAATAAGACTATATGGGAAGTCACTCCTAATAAGTGGTAAAGTGAAGTGAAGTTGAGGAAATTGAGACCCTAAAGATATGGTGAGTAATGTTCATAAACATTTCATGAGATCTCAGACCTCTAACAGTGAGATAAAGAAGTGGATACAACCAGTTATGATATGTTGAGCAAGCTAGATCAAGAACCCTAGGCATAGACCAATGGGATGTATGAGAGACATAATATGTATGAGAGAAATAATTAATTAATATGGAAAATTAAATATTGGAATATTTAAATTATGACATTGAATACCTAATTTTGATTTTTTGAATTCAAACTAGACTTAGGAAAACTCTCACTCACGCATTTCTCTCTTAGCCCTACTAGAATGCATAGTTACATCCTAAGAGTCTGTCTTTTATTGATCAATATATAATAAATGCGTTTCATGGTGCCTTATGATAATATATGAATTTATTCATATTTTTAACTTCCATTTTGTGGAATTGGTTGGTTGATTCAAACTCTGAGTTGTATGAACAATTATTAAGAACTCAAGGCACTTTAAGGCTACCTAGGAGAGCTATAGGGACCCAATGAGAGAGAAGTGAAATTTTATTCCTATATATGGATTGTATAAACTTCTAGGTAAACTAGAACCTATTCAAGATGCCATTGATAATTATCCCATTCTATTGTAGTGTGCTTTCATGTACATGACTATACCGAATAAGCCCTAAAAGACTATTTTTTACTATTTAAGAGGTTCATACAAGGTGTTAGATCTTCAAATTTGACATGGATTAAAAAAATGAGGTAATATAAGTGAATGAAACCTTTATTTTGGTTTTTGAACATGTTTTAATCTTATATATTCATTTTTTAGTCTCTTGGTAGGGAGGCCTAATTGAGGCCTAGTTAGGAGAGAGAAGCAATAAAAAAAGAACACCTCCACTCACTTTATGATCCTAAAATTAAACATTTATATATAAGGATATAATAGGTACTATAATATTACATAATATTCTTATTAACATCTAATAAAATCTGTAAATAAGGATGGTTGCATCATTTTAGGGTTACAAAGAATGAGGCCTAATTGGAGATTTTGGTAAAGAACAATTTTCTAGGGATAATTTGATACCTCCAAATGAATTTTTATAGGTATAATATTATTTTATTATTATATAAACTAATATTTGATGCTGTAAAGAAGAATAATCCATGGTTTTACACTCATATAAAAAATTGGCCTAAGGAGATGAAGACACCTCTAGACACCTAGCAAGAGAATGAAGTGATGTGTCAAGGAGAACATAATGGGATTAGCTAAGAGGTGTCAATATTATATAAAATATGTAATATAACCTGATATTACCATAAATAAGGCCACTTATCCTTTAACATGCTAAGGTAAAGGGTAGTTTTTAAGAGCTAGTCAAGGTGTCAAGCAAGCATTTCAACTCATATGCCATATGGAAGGTTGGAGAATACTCAAAGGAGATAAACATGGAATATAGGATATTTTGAGTTAGTTTCATAAATATTCTCTTATTTTTAACTCATGATACACTTGAATACTCTCTATTTCATATATCTTTCTCTTCTTCTCTCTCACTTCTTCTATATAAGAAACAACTTTTGGCTAAGTAAGGATCCTCTAGTTGAGTATGGTAGATCCCTAATCATTTTCATCCTTTTAAAAAGAAATAAAAATATATTTTACCTTATTTATCTACTATTTAAATGTGTATCTTAGGCTATTTGATCTTTCTAATTGATATATTTTCTTCCTTGGCATGTTATCCTTCTTTGCATTCATTTTCACTTTTAAAATTGTTTTGTAGGTATCTTAAAGTTTTATAATGAATTTAGATGATTTTATCTATTTTTATCTTCACTAATTTCATGTCATGACCTCTTGTTTAGTCCTCCTACCTCAAACTTACTTCACAAACCTTCATGAGAAATACTTATGTAGAAAGGTAGATTTGGATTAGTTTCATATGTAAGTTAAGATCTTATTTTAAGTGCAATTATAGTTGGATGGTAGCGATCAATTTAAATTTTGTGCATCACCTCATTATGATAGTTTTAATTTTTTTTCTCTCTCCCTTTTCATCTAAACAAGATAGTATCATAGGTGATAAACAATCAAGATAAATCTAGGGAGATAACCCTTCAA
>JARHVA010009685.1:90000-117500 GCA_037957365.1 Torreya grandis
TCAAAGATGACATTATATAACCCATTTATATGTTTGGAATCCAATCCAAACTCAATAAATATCTCACTCACCCATTTCTCTCTTAACCCTCATAAAATGCTTAGATGTAGCCCAAAAGTCTATATTTTATTGCTTAGTATAGAAAAAAGGTGTTTCCTGGTACCTTGGGATCCTATGGGATTTTATCCACCCTGGTAAACTTCCATTTTGTGGAATTGGTTGGTTGATTTATATCATGAGTTGTATGAACAATTGTTAAGAACTTAAATCACTTTTAGGCTACATAAGAGAGATATAGGGACCTAATGAGAGAGAAGTGAACTTTTATGCCTCCATATGGATTGGATGAACTTCAAATTTACCTAAAACATGTTTAATACTCTACTGAGCATCATCCCATTCCATTAGATTGTACTTGTAGGTACATGACTATATGGAATATGCCCTAAAAGACTATTTTTTACAAGCTGTTAAATCTTCAAATTTGACATGGAGAATAAGGAATAGGTAATCTAACTGAATCACATTATTAATTGGGGTCTAGCATGTATGAGAATATTATAGAGTCAATTTTTAGTCTCTTGGTAGGGAGGCCTAGTTAGGAGAGAGAAGCAAAAAAAAGTATACCTTCACTCACCTTCTATTCCTAAAATTTAACATGGAGTTATAATGCCATATTGGTACTAAAATATGCCCTCCAATTATCAATACCATCTATACAACTCTCCACACAAGGAAGTTTGCATCATTATAAGACTACAAGGAATGAGGCTAAATTTGGTATTTTGGTAGATAACAAATTATTAGGGATAGTTTGAGACCTATAATGGATTTTTTTAGGTTTGATATGATTTTAATAGGCCATCCATGAATATTGGAAAAGCTAAAAAAGAAGAATCCAAGTTTTGACACTTGAATGCAAAATTGGCCGAAGGAGATGAAGAGTCCTCTAGACACCTAGAAAAAAAATAAAGTGATATATCAAGGAGAAACTAATGGGATCAATTTAGAGGTGTCAATAGTAGATAAAATATGTAATAGAACCTAGTTTTACCATCAATAAGGCCACTTGTTCTTCAACATGCCAAGGCAAAGCATAGTTTTTAAAAGCTAGACAAGGTGTAAAGAAAGCATTTTAACTCCTATGCCACATGGAAAGTTGGATCATATTAAAAGGATATAAACATGGAATATAAGATCTACTAAGGTAGTTTCTTAACTCCTCTATTAGTTATAACTCATGAGATACTTGTCTACTCTCTCTCTCTACTACACCCTTCTCTTCTTCTCTCTCACTTCCTCTATATAAGTAACCACTTTTGTCTAAGGATCCTCCACCTAAATATGGTGAATACCTACTAATTTTTAGTCTTTTATAAATAAATAAAAATCTATTTTAACTTCTCCATGGACTATTTCAATGTGTATGTTAGACTAGTTTATCTTTCTAAGTGATAAATTCTCTTCCTTGTCATGTTGTCCTTGTTTGCTTTCATATTCAATTTTGAAAGTCTGTTGAAGGTCTCTTGATGTATTATAATCTAGTATAGATGAGTTTAATAAGTTGTCTCTTCACTAGTGTCATGTCATGACCTATTTTTTATCCCCCCTAGCTCATGATTTCTTCATTAACCTCTATGAGAAATACTTATATAGAAAGGTAGATTGTATTAGTGTCATATGCAAGTTAGGTTCTTGTTTGAATTGAAATTATAGTCTGATGGTAGTTATAAATTTAAATTTGGTGCATCACATCCTTAGGATAGGTTTAATTTGTATTTTATCTCTCCCATTTCATCCAAAAAAGTTAGTATCATAGGTGATGAGCAATCAAGATAAATCTAGGGAGATAGCCCTTTAATCTAGATGTTTATCCCTACTATTGAAAACCCACAGACCTAGGGGTAATCCCATGTTCAACTCAATTTGTATAATAATTTCATAAGGGTATAATTCACAAAAATACCATGGTGGAAAAGACACTTAAGGTCTATAGGACAACTACTCATCAAGGAACTAAGGAACATCTTATCCAATAATTCTAACTCTACTACCCAAATTTATAACTACCTATCAGCCACTATACCATAATAGTCCATAATAAAAGGTTTAAAATGATATATAAACTTAGTCAATCATAATTATGGCCTCAATGACCATTTCTTGGTGCTCATCTTAGTGATAGTCCATCACTATATAAATCTTGTGTCCTCAAACCACATCACTCACTATCTACTCTAGCATTTAACCCTTCTACCTTCTGGCATATAATGTTCTAAAAGGATAATTACATGTATATTTATCAAGGGATCCTCATGGAAAAAACACACCTCTTCACTAATCTTGTCTTGATGGAGATCTAGCTATCTTTAATTGACTGATGATATTAATCTTGATGGTATCATTTGTGTTGATTATTGAGTATATGTAGGTCTAATCTAATGTTAGGATTGAGGCTGAACCTCACTTTATCCTTGATGGTATCTATGAAATTAGTAATTATTATGGATATGGATAGAATGGTTACTCTCTTACTATTATTGAGGGGTCTAAAATTAAACTAGGTTATCTCAAACCTCCCTTAAGTGTAGTTTCACACCTTGTGACCTTCAGTCATGTTGAGATTGTATCTTATATTAAAATTTCTCTCAGGCATCCTAAGTCTTTCCTTGATACTCCTTAACCAATTAGGCCTTTTCAACTACTACTATGAAGGTGGTAGGGGATATAATGCATATTTTACTAACTAGCTCCAAATTTAGGCCTTTAATGCACCTATTAACTTGGATTGTTTCATCTATATAGCCTTACACATACCTTATCAAATCCATAAAATGGAACTAATATTATGTTATTATGTCACTCCCCTATCAAAGGTCATGAAATTCATCTACCTTCTTCTAAACATATTGAGGGGATAGGTAGCACACTCTAAAACACTCACCACTTTTTTTTAAGAGATGTAGGTTTTAAATGGATATGTTTATATTATCCTTCCTAATACATCTTAACTACATCTCGAAAGAGGTGGTTTCCCAATCAAGCCTTTCCATTGTTATCACAATCATAAGTTTTAGAAAAACCTTATATACTAGCTAACCAAGCCTCAACTAAAAATTCTTCTTGAGTATCATAAAAATTAGGAGGATGAATCATAATGAAGTCCTTTACTAAATCTCTAGGTGCAAGCCTAGGATAAATTTCTAAGTATCATCTCTCCTGACACTCACCATGGTGATGCAATTTTAATCTATCACCATATTAATGGTGACATGAAGGACCTTGAGACCTTTATATTTCTCAACTAATATTTTTTCATCTTGAGAGTGTTGTGGAGAGTGCCTCTCATCCTCATGTTGTGTTATTGGTAATCTCTCCTATAAGACATCTCAAATTTGTTACATGACCAAGATAAATTGGGAACCTATATCATTTATACACAACTAATTAAGAGTTTCATTCTCAATAACATGACCATCATTGTATGGTGGTCTATATCTTCTCATCATTATACTCATTAATAGGACATACATCAGAGCCCATGCAAAAACTAGAAAGCTATAAAGCAAAATTAAATACCCAGATCTCTTGGTGTAGTAATGTGAGATCTGATACCAAAATGTCATACCCATTTTTTTATTTATAAATATAAATGACATAACTATCTAGCATATAACCAAAAACCAAGAATAGATACAAGAATTCATATAAATCATATACTTTTATATGCAATACCTACAACTTCCACCATTCCATAAATAGGGGTATGATAGTTATTCAGAGATCAAAATCTCTACTAATTTAGCTAAGCACTCAATAACTCATTCACTATCCTACACCCAGTGTTATTATGTTAAGACATTTATATTTCCATAAAAATTAGCCTCAATCAGTGTTGAAGCAATCAGGTTCCATGTAGATGTTGCAGCATGTTCCTTGGCCATGCCAACTTTTCTCTGGGTTCAAGGCCACTTCCTAATCATATCATTCCCCTAGAAACATGGAGCTTCCTAATTACATCATGACTACATAATGCACTATGGTGAGTGTTATCTCTACTAGGTTAGTGGGATGTTGACATGTGGTTGGATCTTAGAGATTCACTTTCTTAGCATTGATTGTATAATGGTCCATATAAACATCACCCCTAGGTTAGCAATATGGTGACATATGATTGGCTCCCAATGATCTAATTTCATAGAAATGTCCTTGTGATGGACTATGTTTACATAATTCCAAAGTTAGTGAGATGATTCCACATGGATAGCTCTTGATAATTTACTTTCATAATAGAGTTTGTATAACATACTTTGTATACATCACTCATTACTTAATGAGATGACTCAATGTGGATGGATCTCAATGATTCACTTTCTTGGTAGATTCCATATAATGGAATGTTTTTATTTCACTCCCTATTTAGTAGGATGGTACCAAATGGACTCCTTTGACCAAATTTCAAAAAGCTATAAAATTGACTAAGGAAAGTGTTGATAGAAAAACTAAGGTAATAAATGGTAATATAAGAAATAAGAACTAGTCGACATGGAATTCAACTAAGGAAAAAATCCTTTAATAAATTTGACAATAGGTAAAGGTAAATTCTAATTAAAAATCCAAATCCAAAAATGGCTTAAGACAAATAAAATTCTAGAAATAGTCAACTTAGCAAATCAACTAAGGTACAGGCTGAATTAAAATGATAAAACATCTTAGATGAATGTGAATAGGCTAAAAAAAGATAAAACACTTATGTTAATGTATTAATATCATTAGTGAAATCAAATCCAAGGCTTCCTTCCTTGGAAGGTCTCCATTAAGCTTAAGAAGCCTATGTTCATGTTGAATTGATTTAAATAAAAGGCAATGATTCCTAAATCAATCTCTTGAATATAATACCAATATTCACATTGGTTTAGTCAACTAATAAATAATCACAAGGAAAGATTAATCTAGATAATACATCTATTAAGTAATGACTCGACTCCGATGAGTCACCTAGTCTAATCATTAGAAGATTGCACTTCTAAAATTAGCATGTAGATACATTCATTCTATTCAATATAAGAGATTATAGAATATATTTATTAAAGTGTAAAATGAAAAAATCAAGGGTTGGTCTTCAGAACCTTCATCTTTCATTAATCATTTATAAGGGTGACCTCAATCAAACCTAAAGATTACATGCCTTGTTATAATTAAATTAGTAGATATAAGCTCTTTTAAAATTTATTATTTAATTATTATTTGTTCTTGTTATAGGTAAGTTCCATAGCAGGTAGCTTACTCATCTACTAATAAACAAGGAACTCTTTCACATGGCATAATTTATTAGATTAACATTAGTATTTAAATTAAATAGTCAAGCTATAGTTTAACTCATAATAATATCATAAATATTTATTTGAGTTACACTCATAAATGGATAGGCTTATCCATTAGACTATATATCATAATAGAGTATAAGAAGATGCACATGAATATTCAATAGTTTGATCTTAAGAAGGATTTAATCAAGTGAATCACACTATCATTTAATAGAAATACATATGGCCTAAGGAACCTTCACCAAATAAATAATCCTTTCGAAAGGGATATATATTCATATTGTTTTCCTCCATGTATAGCTCAATATACTGAAGAGCTTTTAACAAATATAAATATATGTCTTTACCCATATTGGGTTTTAACATAAAAAGACAAGCTTCCAAGTTTATTACAAGTAGGCTAGCTGCTATTATCATTATTGATGCATAATATCTCATCAATATATTTATATTAGCATTGGACACAACTCTAGACCTAAATTACAAGTGGAAGAACAATCAGTCTTCAATAAAGATCCTTATCTTATCAATAACAACTACTAGCCATTTGAAGGAAAGATCACTACCCAACCTTTTATCATCATTAAGTTACTTCTCTAGACACCCCCAAGTTCTATACTAGTATATTCAATCATGGTTACATGTCTTAGTAAAGGAAAGGGTGGATATATAGTAAGGTTATTTCATCATAAGGGATAAACCATGCACAAACTTACAATCCTATTACCGGTTCTTACCCAAGGACACTCCTAGTCTCAAATACAAGTCAAATAATAATTGAAATGATCATTCAAGTGAAGATAATCATCTATAAATATAGAAAAAAAGTAGGAAATTTTTCAAAATGTAATAAGGCATGTTTTTTTATTAGATAGTAAGAGGTCACGTTACTCAAATTATCTCATACAATAGTCATAGGAGGGTAAAATAATCTATTACCATGCCTTAGCATAGGGAGGCTTTCCATATACCACCATGCATAACATGGGATGGATTAAAAATATACCAAAATAAACATGATACTCATATATAACCAATACATTATGTCAAAATAACATTAATACACTCAAGAAATAATTTCAAACATTCAAGTCAAACAAGGAAGAACACAACCCCTCCAAGGCCCTTTATTGGGAAAAGAACTACATGTAAAACAAAGCACAACCATGGAAATACAATAAGATAGGTATAATAAACCAAGTGGTATTATTATCCTCAAATTAAGATATTAAAAAAAGAACCAAAATCATTTTCATTCAAAGGAATTAAGATGTAAATAAAGTTAAAAAGAAGCCCACCTATTGACTCCAGGATCTCCTCGACACTATCCTCTAAGTTTCTAAGTCTTGACTCTCTTAACCATCTCTCCCTATTTTAAATTCCTTCTCTTTATATATTTTACTTAGTCTATTCTTATCTAATTGGCCAAAATTCTCCTGGAAAAAAGTCTTCCCTGCTAAAAAAATCCCCAAAATAGAGAGCTCGACCTTTACATATATACGTCCTAGAATCAACCAAACACCTTATATTTTCTAGCCCATGCCTCATTTAAGTGATGTTATTTTCCATGTTTATTTATGGCACATGGTAGATTTTTAGTATTTTGTGGTTGTTTCTTCTACTCACTCACCTCTTGTCACTCAGTTCTAGACTTAGGCAATCCATGGAAAATTCTACTAGTCAACCACTAACCATTATATATGTTGGCTATGAGATCTAAAAGTAAGGAGACAATGATTTTCATCAACCAACTTAAAATCTAAATGCCTAAATGGGAATATCAATTACAAAGAGATGATAAAATATAACTTAGACACATAATTACATAATATGGGTTTGATAAATATTAAGGTATGGTTGTTTAGTGATATAATCATGATTTACATAGCCCTTTTACTTTATTGTCCTTTCCCTATCCCTACACACTCGACCCAAACATCAAATTACCCCAACCTAATGGTCAAATACATTAAATTTAATCAAATAGAGCACCTAATCAATTATTCATAGCCAATCATACCAAGGAATACAAAAATTCACTTAAATAATTTAATATAACCTTATACACATGCAATTAGCAATATACAAGTTTATGAGAAATAATTCAACATCATTTAAGTCAATATATATCATATAGAATCAGATTCATAATTAAACCATTACATAAATGAAATTTAAGTGTTATAATTTCATACATAAGTAATAAAAACATGATTAATAATAATCCTTTCTCATGGTTCAGAACATGATAAGTCTCTAATAAAATATTTACATGCCTTAGCTGGATGTGACTAACAACATAACTCCTAACTCTAAGTCAAATAATCTAGAATCTCATAGTCATCAAATGTCAAATATGAGTACTATTAAAAATAGGTCATTATGTTCCTCCTCCAAGTGAATTCAAAAACCCAAATATGGGTGCTAAAAATTATTATCACTAGAGAAAAGACACCTAATGGTTAGGAAACATAACTTGGAGAGAATGGTGTCTAAGATCATTATAATTTCACTTTAAATAGGAGTGTTATCTTAATACAAACCTTGATGTTCCCATAGTATAATGGATACAGGAAAGATGATGTAAGTGAACATGGAATGATTGAGCTACTGTAAATTGTAACAAATGTGTAGTGTAAATATGGTACAATGAAAAGTAGGAATCATCATCATAAGGAATAGTTTAAGTGAATGTAGACATGAGAATATTTTGTTAGAGTTATTTTCATAAAATAATATGACTTAATTTAAGATTATGAATTCATAATTCTCAACCATTTCCTTATTTTTCAAGAAAGACACGTAGCCAAGGTTTCAAAAATAATTAATTTTATAAAATGAATATTTGTTAGGAAGACCTAGTCCTATCTTAGGTCTTATAGTGTAACTCATAAAAATTAAACCAAAGAGGTGTAAAAAGAATGTAAAATATGAGATTTTGTGAGGAATCCCTTATCCTATCCAAGGTCTTACATTGTAACTCATAAAAGGGAAACCAAAGTGGTGTAAAAAGTAAGTGAGAAATCAATTATTCTAATGAGAATAAAACACTGATTGATGAAATGAAATAAAAAGAAGAAGACATTCATGAGGAAAGTTAGGTACTATCCTCAATCTTATGATGAAAATCATGAATTAATATATGAATAAATGTAGATAGACCAAAGGACTAAAAATAAGAACTAAGGCCACTGAAACTAATGCAATGCTATATTGTGAGAAGTTTTGAAAAACCTATAAGAAGTGTTAACACCATAGTATATAAAAATATATTAAAGATATGTAATAAAATTATAGTATTATAAATTATAATTTAATAAAAATACTTCTTTAAAAATTGAGCATTAGTAGGTTCTTTGAAAATATGTCCTTTATTAGTTTGCAATTTGTAAGTACAAGGACCAAGAATGTATTTAACCAGATAAGGACCCCACCATTTTAAGTATATTTTCCTTATTTATCATTGGTATAATATAATACAATTATTAATTTTACAACAATGAAGGTACATAGTTTATTCCCTTTTTATGTTCTTTGATAATTCAAGCTTTATATTTTCAATTATGTTGTAAAACACTTATATAATGCTTATCAAGAAGGTCTAAAGCATGTAGGTGGGATTCTAAAAGTTCTTCATCAAGGATAATGTTTTGAACAAAGATATGTAATGATGTTAGTTTAACCTATAGAGATATAATATATTCATAACCATATACAAAATAAAATGGTGATGCCTTAGTGGTAGTATGAATGCTAGTGCCATAAGGCCAAAATTTAGGATAAATTTGAAATTCCATTTGGAATGAGAATTTTGAATTATCTTTTGTAAGATTTTATTAAGAATTTTTTTAGTGTCCTCTACTCTGACATTGCATTGAGGATGATAAGGCATGGAAAATTTATGCATGATTTTGAATTTACCACATAATTATTTAATATCCTTACTCTGAAAATTCCCAATGTTGTTGAAGTAGATTTGAGGAGAAGAGCATGATTATTTGTGAAAAACTCTGAGCAAAGCAATGTTGATGATTCAACCAATGACTTACAGTGTTGCATCTTGGATCTTTAAATGACCAAACAAGTAGGAGGATCTAAGCTTGAGAATTGATCTTGGTTATTTGAGGCTCATGGAACTTGTGGGGTTATGGAATTTAAAGGTGTAGGTAGCTAGATGTTCTAATTCTAAAGGGCCAAAAATAGAATTGAAAGGTCAAGTGAAGACATGTTTTTTAGACCCTTTAAGAAAAAAACTTTTTTTCACCTATGATAGGTCAATAAAAAATGTAGTAGGGTTGGACTCTGATATTATTACTTCAACTAAGGGAAAATATTTTTTAAATATGGTTTCTGAGGGTGAGAAAATAATGGTGGGAATTGATAATTCCATCCCATCAATATCTTTTGTGTCTGAAGCTCTCAAGGAGATGCTACAATGTGAAGAGTGGTATTTAGAATGGGGTTTAGTTTGTAGATTTGATAGATTTTGGTTAGGGCTTCCTAATCTCCATAAATGTGTTTCTAATTCTTAGTGAACTCTAATCAAAGCTAGCCTATAAATTTACCCTTGTGATAGATGCTATTTTTTTTATGGTTTTTAGGAGTCTTTCAAATCATAATAAGGCTATTCAAGCTAATTCTTGGAGTTCAGATCATCATCTCCTATTTATAAAACACTAGTTTCCTTCCTTTAATCCTCTTATTGATAGTCTTTATTTGGCCCACTTGGTTTTAATTTTTGAATCTTCCCCTACAATTTTGGGTAGAGTCTTGTCTATCAGCCATTAGTGTGACCCTAAGAGATTTGTTATAAATTGATGCTTCTACATCAAAAATTTCAAAAACTACCTTTGCCAAAATTCTTGTGTTTAAATATGTCTCATAATCTCTCAGAATCCATTGAGTTAAAGACCAATGGTTGTTGTTAGACTCAAACCCTTGATTATGAAGGATTTCCTTTCATATGCCATAAATGTTTCAAAATAGGTCAATTAGATGCTTCTTTCCCTAGCTCTAAGTGTAAAGTGGACTATTCATAGTGGAAGGATGTTAAAGAGGCTCATCTCTCAGTTTATCCTTTTTGTTCTCCTTATATTATTAGTGAAGTCTCAAGGAAATTAAAGGGGATGGATGTTAATTTTATTATACCTCATATTACAAATCCTTCATTGGTTTATGAGATTACTAGTTCAACATACAAGAGTTATATGAAATTTAAAAGTAAAAACAAGATATGTAGAGGCTCATTGGTAGATAAGTGTTCTTCTCCAAATATAAATTTAGGTATTTAAGTAATAAATAATATTAGATAGTTGTAAGGAGTAAGAAAAAAGGTCATATCATTCATAATTCCCCTTTCAGTACACTTTTCTCTCACAAGAAAGTGAAAAAGGGTGAGACTTAGTATTAATTCTATGTTGTTTGTTAATTTAGATATTCACTATAAATTTGAAGTTTTTATATAAAAATACTTTCAATTAGTTTGGTTCATTTGGTGATTGGTTGGTCAAATGCCTTGATAGTGTTTTTTGTCAAGACAAGCCTTTTATAGGTCTTGTGATTTTTCATTATGACAAGGACCTGTTAAACCCTAGTATCAATAAAAAATTCCACCACTATTATAAATAATGGTGTTGGGAATTCCAAAGTGAAAAATAATTTGATAAAGTATAAGTTTGTATTTAGTGAGATCTGTGACATTAAAAATGGGAATAACTTCAACCCACTTAGTGAAATACTTAGTATACATAATGATAAAGACATGACCATGTTGAGAGTGAGGTAATTTACCAATGAGATCTAATCCCCACATAGAGAAAGGAAAAGGATATTATAATGTTTGAAGTTTAGTTAGGGGAGAGTGGATGAGATCATGTAATTGGTAGGGATTGCATTTTTTTCAAATGTGATTGCATATTTTTCAAGTGTGGATTAGTAGTAACACATGGGTAGGCATTTTAAAGCTATATCATCTCAACAATAGTGACCATTGCAAATTACTCCACGTGTTTTTTAAAGAATGAAACTTCATCTTGAGTGACATAATGGAGTAGGGTGCCTTCAACATTATTATAACATATGATGTCATGTTGTTAGACATATGTGTAAGCTTTCTTGTAAATTGTATTTTTCTATAGAAATAATATCAATAGAATAAGTATGATCATCAATGATGAGCATTACATATATCTAATTATATCTAATATAAACTATCCATAAGTGTTTCCTTTTGGTTATATAGTGCATTACATTTAATAGTTAAGGTCTTATCTAAGTAGGAAATGAATTCAATTGTCCTTTATTTGTATGCAATACATTTCTAATTCTTTATCCTATTATTATGTCTAACTTGGATGAAATAGCATAGTTTTGTGTACAAAAACACATCCCCATGGTAGGATAATTTTGAGAAGACATCAATAGTTTTGAAAACCTTTTTGGCTATAATTTTGAGGTTTTGATGAATGAGCTCCAAAGATCTGATGCTCTGAAGATGCTCTATAGGTGCTTTGAAGATGCTTTGAAGGTGTTTCGAAGACTTGTAAAGAATGCTCTAAAGATGCCCAGACATGCTCAAAAGATGTCTAGTTGGATCCTATTAATCAAGATAATGATTATGAAGATATCTATTGATATAAATATACTTTCCATATTTAGATATCTTATTTTAGATTTTATTATTCATATTAATGGTCTACAATAATCTAGATATATTTGTAATTCTATTTCGTAAAACCAAATAAATATCTTCAGATATATGTTAGTTATTTTCCATCTATTTTTAGTTGATTTAGTTACAACACATTCTCGTAAGCATGGAATCTAATTCTTAGATGATTTATAATTTGAATAATTAGATTTGGCTATTTAGCTCACCACATTTTATATTATATGAATAGATGTTGAGATGTATTTAAATAACTATCTCCTTATTATAAAAGTTAGAGAAGAGATAGAATGTTATTGAACTTAGTTAATCAATTAGAAATTAGAAGAAGCATTCTAGTATAGTTTCACATATATGTACATGTTCCTTTGATAATGAAATAAAGTTGAGCATTCCTTTTCATTTTAATGTAAAGTAGTTCTTATTTTGAGGAAGAATAAATGGATTACTTCTATTCAAAGATCAAGACAAATCAGTACTTGTTATTCTATAATTTAGAAGTATTTATTTAAGTGATACATAAAAAATAGATCAATCTTTTAAAGGCCATAACTTTTGACCCGTAGCTCCGTTTGAGCTCTTCCACATGCCAAAACGATCGTCTCAAAATTTTTGATGTTTTAATAAGCTTATATATATCCACTTAGAGTTGATTTTGATATTTTTATATGCCATACATGATCATCTAAGGGTCTAAGATTAATATTTAATGATTTAAAAAAAAAAATTAATTTTAGAAACTATATATATATATATATATATATATATATATATATATTAAATTAGACATCAAATTTAGTTGAATTTCATCCCATAGGGTAATTATAGTGTTTAGAGTATTTTGGAAGATTATTAGAGCCATGTTCACTTGTATATCAAAATTACTATATATAACAGCTACTAAAATAGACATTTTTTAATATATTTTTTTAAATTTTTGCATGTCAACTCTAAATTCCAAGTTGAGGCTTATTTAAACATGGTTTAGGTTCATAATTATTTCAAGTCATTCAATATAAATAAATTATGAGTATTGTTTCAATATATTAGCCTATTGCTAATTTTTATTGTCTTGATAGTTTTCGAGTTCATTATTTGATATTAGAGCAAGTTCAAATCTTGAAGGAGTAAGACATGGCACAAGGACAAAGAGGTATTGAAAAAATGAACGAGATTATACAAAAGCTATAGAGGAAATTTTAAAAATTAACAAAGGTTATCACCAATTATGGAAGAAGACAAGGTGGTGATGAAGCTAAGGATGACACTGATTGTGATGATTAAGTTTATCAAGAAGAAGAAGAACAAGAGCAGCCACCATCAATGGAAGAGAGGATGGTTCGAGATTTAGAATGAAGGAATGAAGGAATGAAGGAATTAAGATTCATGTTATAAATTATGAAGGTATTTTAAAACTAGAGGAGTGGATAGATTAGATGAATAACATGGATAAGTTCTTTGAGTGGAAGACTATGAGAGAAGACAAGAAGGTAAAGTTTGATTGGACAAAATTGAAAGGCCATGTAATGATTTGGTGGGATCACCTATCAAAATAGAGAGAGAAAAAGGTAAAGAGAATATTAATTAATAGAAAAAGATAGAAAAGAAGCTAAGGGAGAAATTTCTACCTATGGATTATACACAAACACTATTAGAATATTTTAGAATTTGACGCAAAAGGATCACCGTATACAAGAGTATACATATGAATTTTATAATATTTCCATATGAATGGAGCATGATGAAATAGAAGAATAGATGGATGCAAGGTATGTAAATGGTTTGAAATTTTATATTGAAGATGAATTAAATATACATAGAATACTTTATATGGAGGAGGCTTGTCAATTAGCTTTGAAGGTAGAAGAGAAATAAAATAGACAAAATTTTAGAAGAATGTCTCTTGTTCTAATAAGAGGTATATATCCTCCAAATAGGAGATGAGGTGGGTTTAATATCACTATAGATGGGTCTAATACCAATAGAAGTGAATCATCACATGGTGTAGAAAGGTAAGATTATAATAGGCAAAGGTTTTAATATTGACAACGAGGAAGAGTATTTTAGAGAGGACAACATTATGGTGGTGTTAAAGGATGGTTTCTAAATCAACGTATATCTTATGTCCATTATATATGTGGATAAGAAGGGCATAGATCATTTGAGTGTCCACACTATCAAGATCAAGAAAGGAGGTAAAATCACCTAAGAGTAAACTAGTTGAGGCTGAAATAAAATAATAGAATATTGAAGTTGCACCAACAAATGTTGGAGATAATCTCATGATGCGAATAACCATGATAAATTCAAAGAAGGAACAAGTGTATAATAAATAAGGTGGTGATGCATGGCTATGATCAAATATTTTTCTAACAAGATGTACTTTAGGTGGAAACGTATGCAAAGTAATTATAGATGGTGGTAGTTGTGAAAATATGGTTTCTAAAGAAATGATAGAAAAAATAAATTTGCAATGTGAAAATCATCCTGATCCTTATCAAATTTCATGGTTTAAGAAAGGGTATGAAGATAAAATAGATAAAAGGAGTTTAATCAAGTTTTCTATAGACAAATGTTATAATGATGAAATATGGTGTGTTGTTATTCTGATAAATGCATGTCATGTGTTATTGGAGAGGTCATGGCAATTTAATAGGAAAGTAATTCATGATGGAGAAAAGAATAGATACACTTTTTGGAAAGGTGGTACAAAGGTAGTCTTCTTACCTCTTAAAGAGGAAGAAAAGATAGAAAGCATGCTCTCTACTAAAGAATTTATCCAAGATATGAAGGTGGTAGGTTATTATGTATTAGTAGTAAATAATGAAGAAAAAAATGGTGCCAATACCAATAGAAGTAACAAGAGTGTTGAAATAATATATAGATGTTATGCCTAATGAGTTACGAGATGGTTTACCATTGAAGAGACATATTCAACATCACATTGATTTTATTCTAGGATCAGCTCTACCCAATCAAGCATGCTGTAGGATGAGTCAAATAGAACATGTAGAAATAAATAAACAAGTCACTAAATTTTTAATAAAGAAGGTGATAAGGGAGAGTATGAGTCCATGTGCAAAACCAACATTGTTAACTCCAAATAAAGATGGAGGATGGATAATGTGTGTGGATAGTAGAGAAATTAAAAAAATTACAATAATGTATAGGTTTCATATACCTCATTTACATGATATGATGGATGTTCTTATAGGAGAAAAATATTTTACCAAGATTGATCTAAGGAATGGTTATTATCATATTTAAATTCATGAAGGAGATGAGTGGAAAACTACATTCAAGACTAAGTATGTCTTATATGAGTGGATGGTGATGCCCTTCAGAGTATCTAATGCACCTAGCACATTTATGAGGGTGATGAATATAGTACTAAAAGAATATATTGGTAAGTTTGTATTTTTTTTTATTTTGATGATATCTTGATATTTAGTAAGACTAAATAAGAACACTTATAAAATTTGATAATGGTAATGGATTTGTTAATAAAGAAGAAGTTGTATGCAAATTTAAAAATGTGTAGGTTTAGATAGAATAGTTTAGTATTTTTAGGGTTTGTAGTTTCAGTAGATGGTGTGAAAAAGGATGAAGAAAAGACAAAGGCAATTGTTTAGTGGCATATTCCAAGAAGCATTATAGAGGTAAGAATTTTCATGGTTTAAAAACTTTTTATATAAAAGTTATTAATAAATTTAGTAGTATTGTGGCACTAATAATAGATTGCATGAGAGGGAAGGAATTTACATGGACTAGAGAAGCCATAAAAAAACTTTGAATTTTTGAATAAGATTACATAAATACCAATTTTAGCATTACTAGATTTTAAAAATGTGTTTAAGGTTGATTATGATGCTTCATTTGTAGGAATTGGTGCTATGCTGAGTCAAGAAGGAAGGCCCATAGCATATTTCAGTGAGAAATTAAATTAGGTAAGAACAAAGTATTCTACTTATGATGTTAAACTTTATGAAATTGTATAAGCATTAAGACATTGGAGGAATTACTTGGTGCCTAAGGATTTCATACTATTCATAGATCATGAGGCTTTTAAGTATGCGAATACACAATAGAAGTTGAATAATAGGCATGCAAAGTGGGTTCATTTATTGCAGGGGTATACTTTTGTGTTGAAATATAAATCAGGAAAATAGAATCAAGTGGCTAATACATTGAGCAATACAATGGCATTATTAACGACTATGGTGATTGAAGTAGTTGTATTTGAATCTACCAAAGAATTATATGATACTGACCCATATTTTGGCAAGTTAGTTGATCAATATAGGAATCCAATAATAGGTGGGATAGATGCTATTCATGATGAGTATCCTATACAAAAAGGTTATCTCTTCAAAGGGAAACAATTGTATATTCCAATTAGGTCTCTATGAGGCAATATAATAAGATAATTACATAGTAGTAGTTTGGCTAGACATTTTGATAAGATAAAGACAATAACTTTGGTAGAGGAAACATTTTTTTGGCCAAAAATGAAGAGAGAAGTGACAAGGTATGTTTTAAGGAGTAAAATATGTTAGGTGGCTAAAGGACATGCACAAAATAATGGACTATACATGTCATTACTAGTTCTAAGAGGGCCATGGATAAATTTGTGTATGTACTTTGTGTTGGGATTACCAAACATACAGAGAGGTCATGATTCAATTTTTGTTGTTGTAGATAGATTTTATAAAATGGATTTTTTTATTGCATTTAATAAAACCAATGATGCCACTAGAGTTACAAAATTATTTTTTAAGGATATTATGAGATTGCATGGTGTTCCAAAAACTATAACTTTAGATAGGGACACAAAATTTCTTTGTCATTTTTGGAAGACATTGTGGAAGAAGATGGATACTAAACTATAATTTAGTAGTGCATATCACCCACAAATATATGGATAGATAGAAGTTGTGAATAGGAACTTGGGAAATTTATTGAGATGCATAGTGGGAGAGAAACTCGAGCAGTGGGAATTGGATTTACCACAAGCTAAGTTTGCATATAATAGTTCATTAAATAGATCAAAAATAAAGTCACCATTTCAAATTGTTTATAATAGAAATCTGATGGGTATTTTATATTTTGTACAATTTTCAATTGTAGATCAAATTAGTGAGAATGGAAAACCATTTGCAGAGCATATGTAGTAGTTACAAAAAGGATTAAGAAGAAAGTTATAGGAAAGTAATGAGAAACATAAAGTAACAACAAATGTCAAAAGAATATCTAAGGTATTTGTATAAGGAGAGTTGGTAATGGTTTACTTGAGGAAATAAATATTCCAAAAGGCACGTACAACAAGTTGAAGTACAAGAAAATTGGACCATGTAGAATTATGAATAAAATCAATGACAATGCTTATGAGGTGAGTTTACCATATAATTTTGATATATCTCAAGTATATAATGTTATAGATTTATATGAATTACATGGATAAGATGGTAAAGATTACAAAGATGAAGAATTAAATTGGGAGTAACATGTTCCAAAGAGAAGGAAAAAATAGTGTAGGTTTTGGATATGAAGACAGTGAGTACAAGGCAAGGGAATTATAACCAATATTTGGTGCAATGGGAAGGATTGCAATAAGAAGACAACACTTGGATTATAGAATGGGAGTTGAAGAATATTGATAAATAAAAATGGTAGCAGTATAATCAATCCAACTCATAGGAGTTACGTTATTTTCCACCAAAGGAAAATGATGCAAAAAAATAAGCCAATATTTTTAAGGCCATAACTTTTGACCTGTAGCTCCATTTGAGATCTTCCACACACCAAAATGACCATATCAAAAATTTTGATTTTGTCCTAAGCCACTCTAGCTACTTATAGTTGATTTACATATTTTTAGATGCCATACATGATCATCCAAGGGTCTAAAATTTATGCTTAATGAATTTTTTAGAAATTTTATATTTCTAGAACTAGATGTCAATTTCAGTTGAATTTCATCCCATAGGATAATTATAGTGTTTATATTACTTTAATATTTTTTTATAGCCATTCACACTTGAATGTAAAACTCACTATAAATAGTAGCTATTAAAAATAGATGTTTTTCTTTAGATTTAGTTTTTTTTAATTTTTGCATGTCAAATCTAAATTCTGAGTTGAGGCTTATTTAAACATGGTTTATGTTTGTAATTATTTCAAGTCATTCCATATGAATCAATTCTAAATATTGTTTGAATATCTTGGCCTATTGGTAATTTTTATTATCTTGATAGTTTTGGGGTTCATTATTCAGGTATAATTCATTTACTACAAATTATAATTTTCTTATAAAATTAAGAGTGATTTCATTTTAACTGTAAGATTGATTTCCTTTTCAATTCAAGTGTAATTTCCTTTTCGAATCAAAGTGTGATTTATTTTCCAATTCAAAGTGTGAATTTAATTTAATGAAATTATATTTCTATTACATGTAAAGGTTATTTCAATTAAATTCAAAGTGAGTTTTCCTTATGCAAGAGTGTATCTTTAAATTTAATAGAAAGTAAAGTTTGTCAACCTATCTCCATATTCAAAATTTGTCAGAAGTTTACTAACTGACAATAGATAACATTCTCAAATGTTTTAATATCACACTATCCTACCCTTCTAGTCAATTCGAGTGAGGAAAATATAATGTCTTATACCAAATGTTTATGTTCTAGATGTTGATCGTGTGAATGCCATAGGATATATTCAATTATCAAAGCTTTTAGATTTAATTTTTTTCCACTAGAGTTAGAATCTTATTTATTGATTTTAGGATTTAGACATCACAATAGAAGTAAACCCCCCAAATAATGAACTCTATAACTCCAATATCTAATGGTCTTATTTAATATATCCTTTGGACACTAGCATTGGTAGAAAATGACACAAATACATTTATTTTTTAAATGAGAGGTATAATGATAGCATATCACTCAAAAAAGTATATGATGTTTTTGTACCACATGCTTTGTCTAATAATGATAGATTCAATATGATAGACAAGACAGTCATTTATGGTTGGTAATGAGGATGGTGATTCTCATATGTGTATGATAAATTTGGAATGATGAAGAGATTGATGAATAAAATTAATTAGCTATGGCATTCTGCTCTCATAAAATTGGTTCTATAGTGAAATATTTGAATTCTTGAGTAAGAGTGATGGAGATTTGATGATAAGTGATAATATTTTTCCTATTGAATTGGTAGTCACCATTGAATTGATGAAATATGAATTTTGAATCACCTAAATCATGTAGGTAAGGGATGTCTAAAATAATGTCAACTTTCATGCCTTAGATAAAAGCCTCATACTCATCAATGTTGTTAGTAACATCGAATAATTAGATTTTTGTTAGAGGGATGTTTTTTCCATTAGAATAAGTTAAGACACATCCTAAATCCTCGAAGGCATTTAGAACCATAAAAATGAAGTGTCTAAGTATCTTCATGTATCTCAACTATAAATTTAGGTAGTTCTTCAAAATAACATTATATTTTGGTTTAAGAATGGTAGTGTCTAGTTCATCAAGAGTATTTATCTTGAGGTCAGCTATAAAGTTATGAAAATAATATTTGAGTGAAATGGATTGATTAATACCTTAAATATCTAATATTTATTCATTAAAAAGATTATATTTAATATGATAAGTAGTAGGTATATGATCTATGGTGATTTGATCAATAATGATTTGGCCTTTAACTAGTTTATTCATAATTATTTGTAAATCAAATTCCATCAAAAGGACCATCTATTTTCCAATTTTATCACCTGATAATAAAATATTTTGATAAGAAATGATGAAGAGTATAAGAATGGGTGATGACATAAGTTGTTTTATAGAGCATGTAATGGAAGAAAAATTATCTATGAAATAAATGGAGAGACAATCATATTTGACTTTGGTATAATGTGTCTCATAATATATTAAATAATTACTGATATAATATATTGTATATTCATGAAATATTTCATGCTGCTAGTAAGACATTTCCCGAACTAATATGGGGATAGAATAAGAATATAAAATCAGTGTCTGATCATTGGAAGGAGGTTGAAGAGAAAGAGGATGTAAGAGTGATTATTTCATTATATTTAATAATTTTTGACATGAATCGACCCATTCTAGAGCCATACATTTCTTAAGTAGGGAATTAATGGAATAAATATGGTAGGTCATCTCAAGAAAAAATCATCAAATTACCCTAATTTTACCAAGGTATGTTTGTATGTCTGGAATAGATCAAATAATAGGCATGTTAATGATAGATTTGATTTTATCTAGATGATTGTCAATTATTCAAAGAGAAACTAGGAAACCTAAGAGTTTACCAGAGGTGAGACCAAAAACACATTTTTAGGGATTTAATAAAACTTTGTATTTAATGAGATGGTCAAAAATGAAAGGAAGATCATGACGATGATTTTCATGAAGATTAGATTAGGAGATATGTCGATAAGGTAATCTACATAGGTTTCAAAAAAATTGTATATAAGATCATGAAATTTATGGATCATTTCATGTTTATATGTGGCACCAACATTTTTTAATTTGAAAGGAATTTTTGTGTAACAATAAGTTCCCCATTCTATTGTAAATATGGTTTAATGTTTATCTTCGAGGGTAATGTGAATTTTATTATATCCCAAAAAACTATCCATGAGAGATAAAATTTCATATAAAACTATGGGTTTGATGATGGCATAAATCGATGGTAAGTAAAATTTAACTTTAGGACAAGCAAAGTTGATATTAAAAAAATATATACAGATCAAAATAACCATAGTGACTTTATTTCATACAGGAACTATGTTAGAAACCCATTTAAAATAATCTATAGTTTTGAATAATTTAGCACATAAGAGTTTGATGATATCTTTTTGACATAATGTAGAGATGTTGGGAGGTAATTTATGTTACTTTTAGTGGATGGGTTTCATGTCAGGATAAGTGGTGATATTATGGACCAAAATACTAGGTGTAATGTTAGGTATGTCTTCAAATATCCATGTGAAAGATTCGTGATATTTGTAAAATAAATTTACTAAAATTATCATATTTTGTAGGATGAAGTTATTTGGGGACAAGAGTGGGTCAAGGAACAATAGTGGTTCTATAATTAATTTCCTCAATAAGCATAGCATTTCCATTTTGGAAATGATAAGGAGTAGAAGGGAGTGAAGAAACATGATGTGTGTTAGAGTCTATACTATCAATGAAGTTATTGAAACAAGGAGATTTTTTCTCAAAATAAACTAGTTTATAAAGTTAATGTGGGAGTTGAGGCTTGAAAACATATATTAATTCTAATATGGATTCATTAGTAGGAATCATGGGTAAGGGTCAAAAATCTTAAACATCTTCTTCATGGTTTCCTTAATTTTTGAATTAAAAATGTATTTATTAGATAAGTGTAGATTTTTCATATAAGGTAATTTTTTAAGGATGTGAGATTTATTGATAGAAACTATTGTTGATATACTGGGAGATTTACTATAATCATCAGTGATTTGATTATGAACAATAGTCATATAAATGGGTTATGTAAGAGTATCAATTGATAGTAGTGGATGTTGGCTAAGTACATTGTGTTTCTCAATGAAATTATGTGTTATGGATTATATTAGTTCATATTTCTCAATTTCTTGGACAACCTAGTGAGTATTTATCAAATTTACATTAATAGGTGTTACATAGCCTTCAGGTTAAGATTCACTATCAAAAGATATGTATATAACATGAACATCATGATTAAAGGGATGTATTTTAGCCAATGTATTTTAATAATGTAATACATATAGATCATGTGATTGAGATTGTGCCATAAAGTAGATATCATCATAAGATTGAGCTATACCACATGTATCTATTTTAGTTAGAACATCACTAGTAGAGAGGTCCATGTTACTAGAAGTATGAGGAGATATGGATAAGGGATATTGAAAGAGTTTGGACACCAAATATTCATTATAATTAAATAAAATTCTATGTAAGAGGAATCATTTGCATTACATGGGGAAGGGCTATCAATAGTGTCATATATTAAAGGAATGGTTATATCTCATGGAATAAGAGAAGGGGGAAGCCATTTTTTTATATAGGGAGGTAATCAAGTGGTATTAAAAATGTATTTTATATTATTAGGTTCATTTTCATTTGAATCTATTAGAGTTACATGTAGATCCAAATTCATATTGACAAATTTAGAAAGAGGAGGACTATTGATGTGGGTGATATTGGGAATAAGATATTGAGATTTTAGATTTGGAACTTGAAAGTTGGATAATCCAAGGATTATGATCAACTTCATATTTTTAATGCTTCCAATTATGTATGAATTTGATACATTCACTACTAGAATATATGATAGCTAGCATATAATGAGTTCAAGGATGACACAAAAGCATGTTGTAGGATAAGAAAGATTAATTACCATAAGCTTGGTATAAATTATCTTGGGTCCAATAGTAAGAGGAATCCAAATGCATCCAAGTGGATTTTGGTTAGTTTTGTCAAATCCATGATATGTGAGTCAGTATTTTTTGAGGTTTTCTTTGGAATATCAAATTTTTTGAATTATTAAAAAAAATTGTAACATCGATACATGTTCTTTCATCAATTAAAAATTTTCAAATTAAAGTGTTATTGATGCCAATTTTGATAAAGAGGGGTGGATCTTCAACATGAATTTCATCATTTATCATATCTTATTTTGGAAATTCTATAGGGGTTTGGTAAAAGAAATCATTTCAATAGCATGCACTTTTGTATGTTGCCGAGTATCAAGAGGTAATTTAAATTCATTAGATAAAGGTTATTCTATGTCTTGTATTTTTTGTATAAATAACTTGAGATGATAGGGAAAAGTTATTACTAATTCCATGAGAGGAATTTTACAAGGCATAAAATTAAGTTCATCTAAAAGTTCCAATGAGGTTTATTATTAGTGTGAGCATGATTTTGAGGTTTATTAGGTGGATTAATTTTTAGAAGTATTTGTAAGATATGTTGGTAGAGGTGGATCATTTCTATTGGATGGTTCAAAAGATGTAGGGTAATAATTAGTAGTATATCTAAGTACTTGATCATTAATGAATGGGTTTTTAGGTTTGGTAACAAGATATTTATGAGAAGGTATGTGGTGATAGTTGAAATTATCTAAATTAACATATTGATAATTTATATATGAATGATAATAATGGGCATAAATGGCACCAACAACATCATTAAAGTGTTGTGTAGTGGAATATGAGAGAGATGATTTTTTATAATTCAAATTTGTAGATTTTGTAAAATTTTGATTTTGAGAAGATTTAAGATAATCATGATGCCATAGTCTACTCATAGATTCATATTCAAATTACTCTCCTAAAATTAAAGCTAACATAAATTTTATAAGCCTACAACATGTTTCATGAGAATGAACAATGTTAACATAGAACCAAAAAAATTTATTTGCATCATACCATGATGGGGAAGCAATATTTTTATATATGATAGTTTTATATGGAGATAAATGCTTATTCATTTCAAACACTCTCAAGGGTGAGTGGGAGGGAGATTAAGTGTCATATTTGATTACTCCATTTTTAATTAGAGGGTATAGATTGAAAATTTATGTTATTGATTGAATTAGTTGAAGTTTGGAAAGATTCCTTGAGTAAATTATGAGATAGTTCAAAATGGTTCATAAGGAAATTTATCCTTTTAGCTTGATCAATAGCCTCTTCTAAGGTTCACAAAAAAAATATTCTAACCTTATTTTTAGGAGAAGTTTTTAATTTGGTAATAAGTTTCTTAAAACTTTTATCATCCCTCATGTTATGATCAATTTTATGATACAATGATTTCCATATTTTGATGAAGGTATGTATAGATTCAGTAGGTAATTTTTTAGCATTGATAAAATGACTAAGACAAATTTTAGTAATGTCATTCTTTTGAAAATTATTTTACTAAAGTATTGATTATATATTATAATTTCCATATAAAATGTTGAGTAAGCTAATTATACCATTATAGAGAATCTCTTTTAAATGTTTTGACAAGAATTTTAGTGGTATCGAATGCATTAGATTGAACCCAATCCTTTTAAAGATTACCAATTGATTTAAGTATGATAGTAGGGCCTTTAGTTCCATCATGATTAATAGTTGGATAAATATTTCCAATATTAATGGATATGATGAATGGGGCTAAAAGTTCATTTTAAAGATGTTGAAACATTTTTTTATGTATGATGGGTTGAGGGATGATATTACCATTAATAACTCTAAGATGTGGAGGAATGAAATTTTGATTATTTTGAGGCATGATAATAGGGGCTTCAATTGCCATTTTTAATATATGGTTTTTCATTTGGAGTAATTGAAAATTGTTAGTTGTTTTCATAGAATTCATTTATTGAACCATTTGAGAAATAATTTGATTTGTATATACATGTGTATGTTGATTATTAATGTTGGATGGTGGAATTTTTATATTGGTTGGAGGGGTTACCTAAGGATTAGTGATAGGATTGTCTCTTATGGGAGGGTTTCTTATAGGAGGATTCCCTATGTTAGTATTGATGGCTACAATTGAAAAATAAAGCAGTTTTTAGATAAGACTATTTAAGTTAGGATTATCTAAATCATCATTTTGAGTTATATGGACCATGTTACATTCCATTATCCTAGATGAAGGAATAAATTAATTATACCATGAGGGTATATACTCTTAGGTAGATATGGTAGAAAGAAAATAAGAACCCATGTACAATCAAAATTGATTAAGGCTGTCAAGAAATATCCTAATGGATCATTTCATGATGCTAATTAGTATGGTAATAAAAATAATAGGCTAGAAATCTAAGAGAAGAAAAATCTTAATAATATCAATTCAATTATACATAAGTAATGCGATTGAGTGGGTTGATCTAGTGTGATCTAGGAAAGATTGCTAAAAATAAAACTAGTAAGCTACAACATACAACATCGACTAAGCCAACCTACTGTAATCTCTAGAATAAATAATAGGATAGTTAATAAGTCAAGCTAATATAATTAGCTATAAGGAAAGAAATATATAGTTTTATAAAAATATACTAAGTCAGTCTAGTTGACTTAGTTGTACAAGTAATAAATATAAAAAAATATAGGATTATATGAGATTGTGTCAGCTGATCTAGTTGATTCTAAAATCTTACTAAGCCAAGATAGTCAACTTAGTTGTATAGGTGGGAAAATTTCAAAAGTAATTTAAACCATGTATTTTTTAAATTAGATAAAATGGTAAACTTTATACCACATAACATAGAATTGTATTGACACTAGTCAATACAATAGAGAAAGATAAGAATCGAGTAATCAATACAATAGAGAATGATAAGAATTGAGTACAAATTATAATTTTTTAATAACTAATGATAAGTAATTATTCAAAAATGAATTTCAAGAAACTGTACTAATATATTTTGATTGATTTGTAGGTTTTTAAAGACTTATGCTTGTCCATTGGATAGTGACGGCCCAATGTTTTAGAGCACTAACTATAGAGGAAGTGTCATTCCCATATTATGCTAAACCTAATTTTAAAGTTAATTTGAAAGTAAATTCTCAATTATAAATTCTAATTCATTCACCATTGAATTAAATGGATGGTTGGATTCCTAAGGTTTAATTCAAATGGAAATTATAGGCATCTTCAAAATATTGTGAGATATGTAGAAACTAAGACCTTGTTTAGCTATGTATTATAAATATGATTATTGGGGAAAGACTATCATGCCATAATATATGTAAATGATATACAAGGATAGTAAATAGAGTATTTGGTATCCCTTTATGATAATATATAAGTAGTTTTAAAACTATCAGTACGTAATTTCTATGAAAATCAAGACAAAATGAACATAAAAGTGAAATTCAATTATCAAAATCCAATTTTCCATTTCAAAATTAAATAAATAGGAATTGAAATATTTTCAAGTCAAATGTGATATTAATTACTAATAAATGGAAGTTAATTTCCTTGCTTATGATAAAAATAAAAGATATATATCAAGATCGACTAAACCAATCTTTTTGATAATAATAATAGAACATAGTCAAGTAGGTCAATCTAGTTTATTGTGAAAATAAGAAAAAAATAAATACATTCAACCATGTCAAAATAGTTTTTTTGTAAAAAATATATATTCAAAACTAAGTTAGGTAAGTTGACTTAGTTAACTATGTGGTATGATTTGGTAGAGCTAAAAACTGGTAGTATAGATTATAAATTGAAATGTTGCATAATTTTGGTGGAAAGTATAAATAAAAAATTAAATTAATTGAAAAAAAATGGAAATACACATCTTATTTAGAGTGACCCTAAAAAATGCAACTAAATCAACTAGGTCAATTATGTTGGTTTACTAAAGATGTTAAAAATATGATTGCTAGTTATATTTTGTAAACCTAATTGATCCTTGTAGAGGAAAAATATCAAAAATGCATAGGTTAAATGGGATCAACTAGGTCAATATTATTTTATAAATATAAAAAATAAAAGTGGTAAAAATAAAACTACATCAATTTAGTTTAATGAAAAAAAGTAAAAACTAATAAACTAGACTAGATTGGCTAGCCTAATCTAGTTTACTATAAGAGATAAATCTAGAATGTAGGAAAGGATACTGAGTCAAATATTTTGACTCGATTTGGAAATGAAACCTTACAATAAAAAGGAAAAAACAAAATTATCCAATCTGATTTAGTTGTTTATAAACCACAGACCTACAAATAGAGAAAGAGACTAAACTAGTTAGCTTGATCTAATTACCTACAAAAGGACATCCTAAAAATAGAGAAAAATATTAGATCAACCAAATTTATCTATTTGACCACAAAAATATAACCTACAAGTAGAATACCAAATAGGATTGACCAACATGATCTAGTTGACTATGAATCTTAAATGTACAGATGAATGTTAAGACTAGATCAACTAGCCTAATCTATTTGATTGTAAGTGAAAAATAAAAAATATGCAAAAGTTAGATTCACATCATATTCACAAAAATGTATAAAATACACACACACACACACACACACACACACACACACACGCACGCACACACACACACACACAGACATGCATCTATATGTGTGTGTGTGTGGGTGGCATACATGACCCAGTAAATCTAGGATTGAATAAGGTGATCAACTAACATTCATTTCCATACATGTTTATATTGAGATCATGAACAAATTGGATGTTCTAAACCTAACCAAGGGATCTCTTACCAAATAACATCAAAGGAGAGGGTTAAAAAGCCTCTAAGAAAATTACACTATGTAATAATCCTAGTTAGGTCTAAGTGTATAAAATAAAATTTATCTTGTTCTCACCAAATCTTGTGGCATAAAGGGGGATGGTTAAACATAAATAAGTATTCAAGTTATCATGGGAGGCATATGGGGCCTAGATCGCCTAAAATTTTAGGTGGAAAGAAATTAAAATCCCATATCTATA
>JARHVA010009685.1:122500-125000 GCA_037957365.1 Torreya grandis
ATTTATATACTATAATAAATTACTAGAATATCAAATAATACAAGTATAAGGATAACCTCTAAAATCAAATGGTATATAAATTATAAAAAAATAGGTTTGATAAATCCTACAACTAAAATATGAAACCCTTTAATAATGAAACCCTAAGGGAAACCTATGGTTTGACAAAAAAATTGAAATGTACAAGTTCACCAATATTTTTTACCCTAATTTTGTTTTAATAATACTAAAAAATTAGAAACCATTATATAAATTTAGATTACTATGGCATTAATCATGAATATAAATGTAAAATCTTGAAACAAATTTAAATGATTTAAAAAGTGGCATATGCTAAATATAGTAAGTACAATAAAGGGATAAGTGCTTATATTATGAAATTGTAAAATAAACTATAGAAAGGATATGATTCATCTAGATTTGGAACTAGGTTTCTATTTACAAAGAGTTAGTATCAACTATCAATACTAACCTCTAGTGGTCGAGAGTGACTGGTGGAGAAACCAAGGTTTATGAATATATGGTTAACTTTGTTTGTATCTGAAAGATTTGAATGTGTGAATCTAAACCATGATAATGTGTACAACTCTATGAATCAAATTCTTTCACCTTCAAACCTTAAGTGTTATTATCATCTATTAAAATCTATAAAATTTATGAAAGTATAATGGGCTTATATAACCCAAACCAACCTCATTGATTATTGACCATTGCCATGTGTCTAATACTCCAAGGATGGAAATAAATCCATGTGTGTTTATCTCATCTAGTATGATTATGAAATTATTCTCCTTCACTTTATGTATTCAACTAATGATTTTCTTTAATACATGATAATGCTTATTTTGAATTTTCTTTGGTATGATTGTAACAACCCCTGAAGTTGTATCTAGAAAAGGTTTTTTTTAAAAAACTAAATACTAAAAATTCATTAAAACATAGTTTCTAGAATACTTTAGTCAGACATACAATCAATAAATTTAATCAATATTATTTCCAACATTCTAATACTATAAGTAATAAAATAAAAGGTAAGATACTAAAAGTTCACTAACTCACTAGTGACACTAGTAAAAGTTGTTATTCACATGAAAAGTGTCATACTAATTCATATATTCATATGGAACTTTAAGAAATCTAAATAACCATAACCTACCCTAAGGATCTAGACTTGATACCCCCACCACAACTTGGGTAGCCTACATATCTGCTCCTTAGAATCAAGGTCTGATGTAGTTCACCTTTCACTTGTGATGACCTCCTCCATCAGACATCATCATCAAAGGGGTTGGAACTCTAAACCAAATAGAGAAAAAACTACTTTTGAAAAATATGAGCTTCTAAATCTTAGATCTACAATCCCACAACAAAATGACACACTCAAGTATAATAACTTACTAATCTAGGCTTATGTGCTTACTTGAGCACTCTTACATAAAACCTAAATAATAGGAATGTTGAAGGAATACACATTCCTAGATCCATATATAATCACATGCTAGGCACATGATTAAACTATTTATAAAATACAAATCAAGTCATAAAGTACATAATAGTTGAACCTATCATTTGTTTATACATTCAATATTGTATGCATGCATACATATTATCCTATTAACTACTATAAGCATATTGTGCAAGTAATAACAGAAAAATCATTTGAATATTCAATTTAGGTGATAGTATAAACATAAAAATACAATATTTACCACTTGAGTATATACATATAAGCTCAAGTATCCTATAATACCCCATAATATCATAGTTCATGATCACTCTACCTAAACATTAACAACCATAACATAGATATTTATTTAGGTATGGGTAAAGATATAACAAATAAAATATGTACCATATGGGTATTTTATGTAATATATAACTCTTTGACATACCATACTATCATAGGTCTTTGTGCTTGAGCACTTGACTCAACACCAATAATAATCTTACACCCAACCATAATAATAAAGCAAGTTAGGATTATATAATCTGGGTATACCTTCAATAATAATCTGATGAGAACATAATCTCTAGGCACATATCATGATGCACTATGATATTTTCAAAAAATTTAATCACTTACATAATTAACTTTATCACAAAATATACCACATATAATTTTTCATCCTTACAAGATGCTACAAACTTGATCATGTCAACAATTTTGCATAATAGTACTATGCTACACAAATGCTATTTGATTTTACTAGCATTATAATCAAATATATATTAGATCTCACACTAAGAAATACCTATTAGGGTTAGTTTCTTATACCTGCACTCACTCCTCAAGATGCCATACATATCTTTGATGTCATCTACATGTACAGAACCAAGGCTAGATGTAGTTCTTCTAAAAACTACTAAATGTATATAAATGTTTACTGAATAGTTTTATCACATGAGTGAATATAAGGATTTAGGTATAAATACATTCCCTAATCACCAAGATAAGACTCAAAAGTATTTACATCCATATCACTCACATTAAAAATTATAT
>JARHVA010009685.1:130000-280704 GCA_037957365.1 Torreya grandis
TCATGTAGATAAATGCAAAATTAACCTCAAGAACTCATCCTAGTTCTCTAATTTAATAGTATTCTTTAGAGTATTGGTTCCACAAGACCCTACTCAGTGTCATTTTCTATTATGAAAATAAGTTTTAAGATTATCTCTTATGTTAATTGGTTTTAACATAACCACTTTGGGGTTCAAAATAATAACTTAACCTATAAAGACTAGGAAAAAGTCTTACTAACTTTTTGAATACACATGAGATCATCAAAAAAGTCAAAACAACTAATCAAGAAGAGTCCCACAAACTTTCCAAACATACCAACATACATAAGAAAAATCATACAATCAATATGAGATTGTATTAAGTTTATACTATCTAAACATAATTAATATCATATTCTGCAACTTAACCAATAATGTTATTTTCATAGTTAAGAAGAAATAATATCATAACATACAAATGCTAAGGATTATACCATCCATTAAAACTTATAATAGAACAAAAATAACATTTCTCTTGGCTTGTTCAGTTAGAATTACAACCAGTTAAAACTTTATCTAGACCCATAGGTTTACAAGATGTTCTACATACCTATACCCTACTCACTTCTAGTGAAAGGTATTATAATATCCCTTTAGAACAATAGGCATTAATCAAAAGATAACAATATCAATCTAATCAATAGGTATAATATCATTCTCATTATAATCAAATATTCAATATATAATTAATATAATTCAAGGTTCACCAACCCCCATGGTCTAAAATCACAATTGGATAAAATATCCTATGATATGCCATACTATCATAGTTCATGATCACTCTACCCAAACATTAACAACCATACCATATTTATTTAGGTATGGGTCAAGATATAAAAAATAAAATATTTACCATCATTGTATTTTCCTTATTTTATAACTCTATGACATCTCATACTGTCATAAGTCGTTGTTCTTGAGCACCTACCTCAACAACAACAATAATCTTACACCCAACCATAATCATAAAGTAAGTCTGGATTATACTATCTAGGTGTACCTTCAATAATAATCCAATGAGAAAATAATATTTAGGCACACCTCACAATGCACTATATTATTCTAGAAATGTCTAATCACTTGCACAATTACCTTTCTCATGAAATATACCACATACAAGTTTTTATCCTTATAACATGTTACAAACTTGATCCTACCGATAAGTTTGCATAACAGTATTGTGCTACACAAATGCTATTTGCATTTACTAGCATTCTAAAGAAATATATATAAGATGTCACATTATTAGATACATATTAGGGTTAATTTACAATGCCCATGCTGACTCCTCAAGCTACCATACATATCCATGATGTCATCTACATGTACAGAATTAGGGCTAGATGTAATTCTCCTAAAAACTAATAAATGTATATAAATATTTACTAAATAGTTTTTTTACATGAGTGCATGCAATGATATAGGTATAAATACATTCCCTAATCACAAAGCGAAGACTCAAAAGTCTTTACATCCATATCACTCACATTAAAAAGTATATAACCTAGGACTAGTGATGTCCACCATCATTCCCATGTCCTCATACACTACCATGCTCATGGCTATTTAGATATAGATGGGTTTATCTATCCATAGATTAAATAATATTTTTATCTTTTAACTATATGACTCAAGAGTCCTTATTCTATAATATCTCATTTTTACCCCAATAAGACATTACCAAGATTTATAAAGAATATACTTAAATTGATAATTAGCCTTGATCATATAAGAGTCTGGTCAAGTGATAGAATGATTTCAGGGTAAGTTATTTCAAAACATTACATCATATATTTTCTATGAAATTATACATATGTTCCACATTGTTTATTATACAAAATTGTTACACTACACTCTTTCTCAAAGTAATACAATGAATGATGCTCTATTTTAAAAAGTGAAATTATAAATTCACATGTTCATTTATTAAGGACATCAATTTATCTCTAATGTTCATGCATTTGAGAACATCTAGGCATAGAAGATAATTATTATGTTACTTTCATGTGATAAAACCTCTATAAATAGATCAACACATCCTATAAGAAGTAAACATTAAGAAATCAAATAACATTATGCAAAAATACTTTAATTTATAAATTAAATATTCTATAAAAACAATAAATGAGAAGCACACTAATCTCTTATGTGAATCAATAATATCATCTTATTCACATTATAAAGAAATATTATTAACATGAAATCCTTGATTTACTAGATTTGTAATGCATCCTTATATTAGGAAGTAGTAATGTCACTAGTAATGTTTGTTTCAAAGATAAATTACCTTTGAATAAATATATCAATACATTCATCATGTAATAAAATATATCAATACATCAATAGCTCATGCAACAATATATAGTTATATCAATACATCAATAGTTCCTATACCTATGATTATATCTGCTCTCAACTAGTGAACTATTTATCTATTTTATGCATGATACATAGCTATACATCAATTATATGAACACTTTTAATAGATTAAATATATACTTGTATCACAATCTATGATGTATTTAAAAAATTGATTTTAACATAATAATACATCAGTTATGCCTTGGTATAAAGTTATTCCCAACAAGAATAAAAGGAAATAATATAAAAAGGAATTACAATCTAAAACAAAATCTTCTAAATGCTACTTGAGGAAGAATAAAACCCATCCATTCATCCTTGGGATATGGATTCAAACACTATATAATGATCTAACATAGCATTTAAAATCAAAGAATCAAAACTTAACTATGCTTTAGCATTTCACTCAAAACTAGAATTTAGATTTATATACATAGTGCTTTAATTTTTCTTGACATGGAGGCTAATAAAATGACTCATAAATTTAATTAAAAACATAGCATAATGATTACCATAAGACATAACAACTTCTATTTACAAATTCAATGCTCCATTCAACTATTTACATCAATAATAACATAGACTTCAGTGAGTTAACAAAAGATTTGGTGTTAAATGGAGAATATATATATCATTGCCATTCATTAAATTATTCACAGTTTGAGAAGGCAAACACATCCACTTTGTATTATTATAAAAGCTAAATATATGTCATAGACACACTAAAATAAGATGCAATATCACTATGAGTTATATGTTGAGGTAAAACAAGTGGTATGTAGATTCCACATGTAAAACATAGTCCGAAAAAGAAACACTAATTTTATTTTCTTCAAATCACAATACATAGAAATTTAATTTATGAAACATTCCATTGCATTTATTCTATATCAAATAGATAAACCCATGTTCTTTTTCCTTCATTTTCTACCTTTCTATTCAATTCATACCCACTCATAGAACCCAACTCTATCTTCACATCCTAGACACCAAACCTACATGTGCTTCCCTTTCTTCTCCTCTTTTCCTCCCATCAAATCACAATAACATAAAATCAAATATGTACTAGCCAATGAAGAAAGTAACTTTCACAATATAATTGATAAACATAGGAAGAATATGTGAAGAGACTCATAATCATAGAAGAAAACATGACCACATTATATATACATTATATATATGTCCTATCTAGACATGGAGATAAGTGCATATTTGTAGTCCATTGAAAGTGTAGAGGTGTTTTCTAAGTCTGTTGAAATCCTTAATTGAATGGGATGAGGCTCCACTTAAATTGAAATAGCTAATATAAAATAATGGTATCAGTGTTTCTCTTAGTCTATGTTAAAGAAAATAAAATAACATAACTTTTTATGGTAATAACGTTAATGTTGTTGGACAAAAAGGCCACTTCAGGAGGTTTGAACCCTATACATGGTGATAATAAGGATTGTGTGAAGGTAATGAAGAAGGTAAAGATCAATGATGCAACATAGAAGAGGTAAACATAGAGAAGGCTTAGCATGGTACAACTTGGGAGGACCCTTTACATTTATTTTTCCTCCTTACATATTCTCTTACCCCTACTCAATATGTGCCATGCTAACTAATAATGCCTGATCCAAAATCTACTTTTATTATTTTTTGCTTTTGCTTTTTATTTATTTTTAATATTTATTGCTTTATTTAAAGTAAAACACCACCCATATTCCTTGGTAATCATGAAAACCACCATAGTTTCTAGAATACTTTAGTCAGTCATACAATCAACAACATCAAGCAATAATAATTCCAACATTCCAATACTAAAATTAATATAATTAAAGGTAAGATACTAAAAGTTCACAAACTCACTAGTGACATTAGTACAAGATTATATTCACATGCAAAATGTCATACTAATTCATCTAGTCACATGGATTTTTATACAATGTAAATAACCCTAACATAGCCTAAGGATCTAGACCTAATGCCCCAACCATAACTTAGGTAGCCTACATATCCACTACTCAAAATTAGAGTCTGATGTAGTTCTCATTTCACTTGTGATAATCTCCTCCATGAGATGTCATCACTGAAGGGGTTCACACTCTAGGACAAATAGATAACAAAATAATTGTGACATAGATGAGCTTCTAAATCTATGGTTTACAATACCACAATACCACAACAAAATGATACACTTAAGTATACCAACCTACTAATTCAAGCTTATGTGTTTACTTGAGCACTCTTACAAAAGACCTAGATAATAGAAATGATGAAGGATTCCACATTCCTAGTTCCATAGAGAATCACATGATAGGCATGATATTAAGCTAAGTATATAGGATAAATCAAGTCATATAATAGATAACATTCAAACCCATCATTCCTTTATAATCTCTAGATTATATGCATACATATTGTCCTACTAACTGTTATAAACATATTGTTCAAGTAATAACCAACAAAATCATTTGAATAGTCAATCTAGGTAAGATTCTAGACATACAACTACAATATGTACCACCTAAGTATATACATCTAAGTTCAAGTATCCTATGCTATCCCATACGATCATAGTTCATGATCACTTTACCCAAACATTAACAACCATAACATATATATTTATTTAGGTATGAGTCAAGATATAATAAATATATTATGTACCATCTGGGTATATCCATACTATATAACTCTATGGCATCCCATTAAATCATAGGTATTAATGCTTGAGCATGCAAATCAATACCAACAATCTTACACCCAACCATAATAATAAATCAAGTCAGGATTATACTATCTAGGTATACTTTCAATCATAATCCAATGAAAAAACAATCTCTTGGCACACCTCACTATGCACTATTCTATTCTAAAAATTTCTAATCACTTTCACAATTAACTTTCTCATAAAGTATACCACATACAAGTTTTCATCCTTACAAGATGCTACAAACATGATCCTGCTGACAAGTTTGCATAACAGTACCATGCTACATAAATGTTATTTTCTTTTACTAACATTTTAATCAAAGCTATAGTTGATGTCACAATAATAAATTCCTATTAGGTTTAGTTTCTTATGCCCATGCTCAGTCCTCGAGCTACCATACATATCCATGATGTCATCTACATGTGCAAAATCATGGCTAGATGTAGTTCTCCTAAAAACTACTTAAAGTATATAAATATTTACCAAATAGTTTTCTCACATGAGTGCATACAAGGAGGTAGGTATAAATATATTACCTAATCATAAAGAAAAGATTCAAAAGTCTTTACATCCATATCACTCACATTAAAAAGTATATAATGTAGGAATAGTGATGTCCACCATCATTTCCATGTTGTCATACACTACCATGCTCATGACTATTTAAATATAGATGTGTTTATCTATCCATAGATTAAATATGATTTTACTCTTTCAACTATATGAATCGAGAGTCCTTATTCTATGATACCTCATTTTTACCCCAATAAGACATTATCAACGTTTATAAATAATATATGTAAATTAATAATTAAGCCTTGATCATATAAGAGTTTTGTTAAGTGATAGAATGATTTTAGGGAAAGTTATTTAAAAACATTACATCATAGATTTTCTATGAAATTATACATATATTTCACTTTCTTTATTATACAAAAAATTTGGACTACACTCTTTCTCAAATCAATACCATGAATGATGCTCTATTCAAAAAAGTGCAATTATAAATTAACATGTCCATTTATTAAGGGCATCAATTCATCTCTAATGCTTATGCATCCAATAATATCTAGGCATATAAGAAAATTATTGTGTTACTTTCATGTGATTTCTCACTTGATAAAACCTCTATAAATGGATCAACAAGTCTTAGAAGAAGTAAACATTAAGCAATCAAATAACATTGTGTAAAAATCCTTCAATTTGTGAATTAAATATTCTATCAAAAACCAAATGAGAATCAATCTAATCTCTTTTGAATAAACCATATCCTCTTATTCACCATTATAAATAAATATTATTAACATGAAATCCTTGATTTACAAAATTTGTAATGCATCCTTATATCAAGAAGTAGTAATGTCACTAGTAATGTTTGTTTCATAAACAACTTGGCTTTGAATAAATAGATCAATACATCTGTCATGTAATAAAATAGATCAATAGATCAATATTTCATGCATCAATACATTGTTATATCAATGCATTAATAGTTCATATACCTATGATTACGTTCACACTCAACTAGTGAACTATTTATCTATTTTATGCATGATACATAGTTATATATCAATTATACAAACAATTTTAATAGATGAAATACATAGTTGTATCATGTATTATGATTTATATAATAGATCATTTTTAATAGAACTATACATTATTTATTCCTTGGTATAAAGTTCCTCCCAACATAAATAAAAGTAAACAATATAAAAAGGAATTACAATCTAAAACAAAATCTTCAAAATGCTATTGGAGGAAGAATACAACCTAGTTGGTCATACTTAGGGTTTGATTCCAAACACTATATAATGATATAACATATTATATAAAATTAAAGAATCAACACTTAAACTATGATTTAGTGTTTCTCTTAACAACTGACATTTAGATTTATATACACAATGCTTTAATTTTTCTTGACATGGGAGCTCATAAAATGACTCAAAGATTTAATTAGAAACACAACACAATGCTTACCATAAGACACAATGACTTCTATTTGCAAATTCAACTCTCCATTCATCTATTTACATTGATAACAAAATAGAATTCAATGAGTTAAAAAAATATTGGGTGCAACATGGAGAATATATATATAGCATTTCCATTCCTTAAATTATTTGTATTTTGTGAAGGAAAACACAACCATTTCATCTTCTTATGTAAACTAAATATACATCATAGACCCATTTAACATAAGACACATGCGTACTATGAATAAGATGCTAAGGTAAAATAAGTGATATGGAGATTTTAATGGTGAAATGGAGTCCTTAAAGGCAACACTATTTCTATTTTCTTCAAATCACAATACACATAAATGCAAATCACAAAACATACCTTTAAATTACTTCTATATCAAACAAATAAACTCATGTTGTTTCTCCTTCATCTGCTACCTTTATTTTCACTTCATACCCCCTTATTGACCCCAACTCTATCTTCATGTCCTAAACACTAGGCCTCCATAGGCTTACCTATCTTCTCCTCTTTTCATGATATAATTATATAAAATTAAATATGCATTAACCAATGAAGAAAGTCACATTCGTGATATAATTACTAAATGTAGGAAGTAGACGTGAAGAAAATCATATTCCTAGAAGAAAAAATGACCATAGTACATATACATTATATATATGTCTTATCTAAACATGGAGATAAACATATATTTGTAGTCCATTGAAAGTGTAGATGGGATTTTTAAGTCTATTGAAATCCTTGACTAAAATGGAATATGGTTCTCCTTGAATTTAAATAACTAAGATAAAATAATGGCAGAGGTTTTTTTCTTGGTTTGAGTTAAAGAAAGGAAAAGAACATAAATTGTTATGGAAAAAAAGTTAATGCTTTTGGATGAAAATGCTGCTTTAGGAGATTTGAACCCTAGGCATGGTGATAACAAGGATTGTGTGAAGGCAATGAAGAAGGCAAAGATTAATGATGTAACATATAAGAGGTAACCTAAGAGAAGGCTTATCATGGAACAACTTGGGAGGCCCCTTTTCAAATATTTTCCCCCCTTAAATATTCTCCAACCCCTAATTAGTATATGTCATGCTAACCAAAAATGGCTGATCCAAAATCTAGTTTTATTTTTATTTCTTATTTTTTCCTTTTCCTTTTTTAGTTTTTTAATATTTATTGATTTATTTAAATTAAAATGTCTCTCATCTTCCTTGGTAGGCATGGGAATCCATTATGATTAAATTAATAAACAAATAATGTGACATACTAGCTAATTTAGAAACATAAAGAGGATGATAAAATAAAATAATAATCTTACCGTTAATTCCATAGTGTAGCTCTTTATATATTCATGTTCCCTATGCATAATCGTAAACCACCATTTAATATTAATATAACACACCAAAATTCCCCATATGAAGATATATACAAGAGTATACATATATTTACATTTGTACTAATACATAAATATATATTTACATATACATACATACATATATACATACATACATACATACATACATACATATATATATATATATATATATATAGATATAGATATATACACACATATATATATACACACACACATTCAATAGACCAATCATACTAATACATTAGGGCGAGAAAAATTAATTTGTTAGAAAGCACCTTAGAAAATGTCAATCATGAAAGACCCACGGATTATACCAAAATTAGAAAGAACTAAATCGGGGTCACAACTTCACATATGGAACATAGATGAAACATCACCAATAAGTTCCCTAAAACTTGGCGTATGAAAATGTGATTTGATATCCTTCCCCTATAAAATAGGTCATCACCCCAATGACTCCTATTTAAATAAAAGTCTTGATTAACAAACAAAGTTTATAAACATATAAACATAGTATCAAGTGTCATATCATGTAAATAAATGTAAAATTAACCTAAATAACTCATCCTAGTGCTCTATTTTAATACTATTATTTAGAGTATTGGTCTCACAAGACTCAACTCGGTGGCATTTTCTATTATGCAAATAAGTTCTATGATTATCTCTTATGCTAATTGGTTTTAACATGACCACTCTGGGGTTTAGAATCACAATATAAACCATAAAAAGTTTTACTAACTTTCTATATACACATGTAGTATTCACAACAGTGAAAACTACTGATAAAGAAGAGTCCCACAACCTTTTTAGATATACCAACATACACAAGAAAAATCATACAATCATTTTGAGACCTTATTAAGTTGCTACTAGCTAAACATAATTAATATCATATTTTTCAACTTAACCTATAATTTTATATTCATATTTAATCAAAAATAATAGCATAACATACAAAGGCTAAGGATTATACCATCCTTACAACCGTATAAGAGAACAAACAAAATAATTTCTCTCTGCTTGTTGGGTTAGAATTATATCTTTGAAAAATTTTATTTTGACCCCTAGATTGACAATATCTTCTATACCCATATACCTTACTCACTTCTCACAAAAGTTATAAAAATATCTCTTTTGAAAAACAAGCATTAAGAAAAATAGAACAATATCAATCTAATCAAGAGGTATAATATCATTCTAATTATAATTAACTCTTTAATCTAGAATTATTGTAATTCAAGCTTCACCACTCCCCATGGTATAAAATAACAATTGAATAAAGTATTGGATATAAAGAGTCACAAGTGAAAAATAGTGATATATCATCTCAAAAATCCTACATACCTTCACAAGGTAGAAAGAAAACACAACTCCATGTTACCTAAAATACTACCTACTTACCAAATCTATAAGTATAGTATCACAATCTATCTCTATAACTAAAATAAATATAAAATACCAATCACAAAGATTTATAAATAATAATTAAAATATAATATTATTTAGAAATAAGATACTTGGCTTCCCCAAAGCACAGTTATCAAACTTCAAGTATCTATGGCAATCTCAAGTGTCATCACAAAAATTAGTCTTGTTGTGGGGTGGGAGATCATCATCAAATCATTTTTCCACACCACCCATGGACCAATGATTCCCTACACTAATACCATTTTTAAATGGCCTTTCCTTTATGGATGAGTTAGGTAGTGATGGTGAGGGAATCCAAAGAGACAAGCAAGTACCTGTGTGTTGTATGATTCTAACCCAAACATGCAGTGTATCATAAAAAATCATACTATTAGAAGATATCTCACAAACATGGCAACCATACTCATGAAATGATAATGTCTCACTAAACATGATTTGGACCAAAGTCTTAAAGATAATAAATGATAATTATCTAGATCAATCAAATTCATACACAACACTTGATCGGATTGTCTTCATCTGTCATTGTGAGACTAGTAAGCCAGTGAAGTCCATCTCACTCCTTACTCTAAATTAGCAATCTAGATTGGTCAAATACAATTCAACTACAAGATTCATTTAATTTAGGGTTAGATATATATTTATTCTATCATATGTATGAATAAATCTTACATTATTTTCTATCCCATATTATAAATAACAACTATAGTTTTACCATCAGGGTAAAATATACATAACTATAGATTTCAACTACCACAATTGAATTCTTTCATTCATTAATTCTCATGGCTAAACAATGTTAATTTTTTTTTTAATTTGGGGATATCACAGTGTGGGATAGGTGACTTATTTTTTTGAGTGAAAAAAGGTAATATTGTGCCAATAGACATTAAAAATGTGAAATTGGATCTAGTAAAATACAAACATCTATATGGAACATAAAACATATTGTTCATAGATATGAAAGTTTACTTTGGTTGAAACAAACAATATGCCCTTTTCTTTGAATTTCCTTTAAGTTGTGAATTTGATGGCATTATACATTTTTTTTGGGAAAATATTCATACACTTATGTACATGGTTAGAGCATGTGAGACTACATCCAAATATGAGTCCTTTATAAATATACAAATAAAAAATTATTAAATTTGATTTTCTTTGCAAAAACATTAGTGAATTTGATTTTATTTACAAAACCATTGGTGAATTTGATTGAATTGCTTTATAAATATTAAATAAAGATATATAAACAAGTGAATATTATTGAGTTATCTTTTATTGCATAAATTGTATTTATTTATTTATATTTAATAATTATATATATATATATATATATGTAAGTGAATTTTATTGAACTATCTTGAGTTTCTTAAAAAAAAAATTATTATAGAAAATTATTGGTTTTTATTTGTTATAATAACCTATATAAACACATTATTGCAACAAGCTAATACTTTTATTTATTACAGTAACATATATAACTAAGTGAATTTAGATAAATTTATATTTAGATGAAATTAATCTTGTATATATAATTGCTTATTTAGATGATAATTTTATTTCATATTTATATGGAATTTTATTTTTTATATGAAATTAATCTTAGTAACTCAATTTAAAATAATTTATATTTTTAAAGTACAAAAATCACTTATTGATGTTGATTGTATTCAACTTGAATGGTGTATTAATTCATAAATATCATAAAAAATTAAGTTATAAAAAATAATTTGAACATAACAAGAGATACTAGAATTAAAACTAAATATTATTTCCTCTTACCAAGTGTAAAGGAATTCTCACACCGGTGTTTATGTATTTTTTAAGTTAGGATATGAACTTCAACTAAATATAAAAATGTAAATGACATGATGGATACATTTATTCAAAATAACATTGAAATGAGATAATTTTGAGTTTATATATACCCAAGAAGAATGTGAAACATTTTGATGAGTTGATAATAAAGGTTTCAGAAATCCTAAATATTCTACAAACTACTAAAGCTAGTTTAGAAATGTAGTTGGGGTGTATTCAATAATTTAAATACATTTATAATAATAGATATTAAGAGATAAATATTAATAAAAATAAGGGTAATTATATAATTAAAAATACATCCAATAATTATTTATCTAAATACAATTACTTTTTACATTATTTATGATCAATTTCACTACATGTGAAAAATGTTATAGATGTAAGAAAAGTTGTATATAAAATTACATTGAGTTTTCAATAAATGAATTATTTGTGATAATATTTTGACACTTAATATATTCAAGGAAATATTTTTATTTATGGTTTGTTATAATGTTTTAACACTGACTATATTTATGGCAATAAAAAAGATGTTTGTGGTAATTTTTTCACACTTATGTTTAAGGTATTAAATATTAACATTTCCAAAACTACATATATAGTAATTTTAATAAATTAAATTATAAATTAATTATATGTATGATAATTTTGATGTTTTATTTATTACATGGATTTATTTTTCATAAATTTTCCACTTGAGACATTAGATATGTATTTTTGATAATTTTCCACACTAAATGTTACATGGATGTTTGTGATATTTTACCTGCACTTAGTTAAGACAATAAAATAAAAAAAGTGTGATAAATGTGTTACAATTTATCATCACCAATTTGATTCAATAGAATCAAAATAGAATGATAATTATTTCTTATTTTTTATAGGGGTAAAAAGATGGTTTTTAAAGGGTCCCTTCCCTTGTACGAGGATCTAGTAAAACAAAAAATAATGAAAGTAACAATACACCAAAGCCATCAACAAATAATGAACTAACAACAAGAAAACAACCATTCAACAACAAATATGTAAATGAACATAGATGAACCATGCTTATAAAAAATCCACAATAGATATATCAAATCAAATGAAATAATTAACTAAAAACTCATCTTTACATATCTTGTGTTTCTCACTCATAAGAAGCTGACTCTCCTCTAAATCTAGATTTGAAAGATTCAAGAATTCATTTTTATAATTTAATCTCCAAAGATAATATATTGGATATTTATTTATTTTTGGATATGAATCTTATGTCCTTATTAAATCTTCTAACAAATAATAATCAGATAAAGATGAGTCATGAGTAAGTATAAGCTTGCACACTTCCTTCTTTGGAGAGCTACTCTATGGATCACACTTTGATTAGTACTCTCTTTTTTGCATGTTTGGTTCCTCTATAAAAGGAAGAGTCATAAGAAACATATATTCTTCATTTTTCTGAGCTTAATCCTCCATTTTCATTTTGTATTTTTCCTCAACCAACAAGGTGTCTATACTCATATTTCTCTTACAACTTTTCTTTACAAAGATTATCATTAGGGAATTTTGTCTTATGGTGACCCATTCATTAACATCTATAACATTGAATAATGGGATTTTCATAGTTTATCAATTATACCCATTTATTTTCACTTCTTAAAGGGTTATGATTTGAGGATAAACACATCCATCAAAATCATTATTCACACTTTACTAATGTTAGATTTGAGTTTAAAATTCTCCTTTATTTGATCATAAATGTATAGGTAACAACCAATTTAGCTCCCAATTTTGGTGAATATATGTTCAATCCAAAAATCTATGGGAAGATCATTGTGGTTAACCCATACATGAATAACATCAATGTTTTTTGTTATAGGAGTAAGACATATAAACCAAGGTTTAATAAATATGCTGCTTTATCCCATAAACCACATATGAATAAAATCAAAGACATATTCTCTAGCTACTAAGATTTAAAGAGTTACAACAAAAAATTTCTCTAGAAGGAAAGTAACTTGGGATTCATATCATCTTAAAGAGTTATGATTTCACTCCTTACCTCTTCTAGAGTCAGTCTTCTACCTCTAACCAGGCATATGATTTTTATTTTTTTGTAATATTCTAGATCCAGATTGAAATATTTAGTTTCAATCATGATTTAGTGTAAAATTGAATCATTGGTGGTTGTTGCATTCTATGTAGAAGCATGTTACTTTTTACCCTCAACTACGAATAGTTTTGGGTAAGCCCTAATTTTCCTTGCAACACCTCTTCTTTTCCTTTTTTTTTTAAATTCAAATTCAATCCATCCACCATTTTGAGGCAAAAATTTTGATGTGAATCCTCTAGTATACCACTCATGCTAACTCATCCCAAAATTTTTTGGAATGTTTTCTCCATTATTCCACTCATCATCAATTAATCCATAGTCTTAGATTTACATTCATCATTATGTCACTTTTATACAACCTTTTAAACTCCATAAAATAGTTGTTTCATCAAGTATTCTTCATTTTTCAACTAAGTGGTAATTGATTCATCACCCTAGATTTCATTTTTCCCATTATAATTCTCATTATTAGTCATTCCATCTCTTTGGATTAGTTGATTTTTCAAGTGTTCGCCATTATACTACATAAAATTAATAAAACCATCCCCTCTAGTTTTCTTTCTTTTCTCCATTTCAAAATTTCCTTCATTTCTCCATTTTTATATTAATTATTGTTGTTGTTTTAAACCAAAAATTAATCAATATAACTAATTATAATCCATAATCTATTTATTTAACTCTAAATTTTGAAAACCAAAAAAATGAAATTTTAAAAAATATATTAAAATCATAAATTTTGTATATAATTTCAAAAAACTCTAAATTAGACTCCAAAAAATAGGAATCTAAATTTTGATATATGATACTATAAAATCCAATAAATACAATTTTGGGTTTTGATTTACATTAAAACATGTCCATATTTAATGAAAATGATGGTATTAGGCATTAGAAATGGAAGGTTCAAAAGGATTGGCTAAGGGAGTATTGGAAGGATTTTGAGTTAAGTAATATTCATTTTTTTAAGGATTGGTTCTTAGTCAAATTTACTAGCATTAATTGTATAGTTAAAATTATTCAAAACCATAGTTTGTTGATTAAGGATAAGAAATTGGAGATATATCATTGGCAGTAAACATTTCTAAATTATCAACTTGATCTTAGGTCCAAATATATTTGGGTTATATTAAAGTCTTTACTTTTGTAATATTGGAAAATAGATGTGTTAAAAGTAATTTTTGGTGTCTTAGAAACATTTTTTTATATGGATCCAATGACATTTGGTAAAAATGGTGTTTTTCCTATATCAAATTAGAGTTAAATCGTTTTTTATTTATAACAAGGATTTGGTATTCAATGTGGAATGAAAGGATATTTTATAGATGGTTGAGTTTTAGGATCAATGATAGAATTTTTTTATTTTTTCTAGGTTTGATCATATTTCTATTTTTTTCTAAATATAAAATGGGATGTCTAGGGAACTCTCAATTTAAGGATACTCAAGAAATCAATCAAATCTTGGCGATGCACAAGAGATTTTTAATGTCAAAGATTAAAAATATTTATAGATTTAAAATTGATGTTGTTAATTTTAGTTTTAATAAAATGGTTTTCATGGAAGCTAGATTTAATCTTATGGATAATAATAATGATAGTATGTTTTTCCTCATGTAGAGGTTATGGGTTAGACTAAACAAGTGAAAAATACTATTTATGTAAAATGATTAAAATATACAATTATAGATTAATTTGTTTTCCTTATTTAAGGTTTATGGAGTTATAAATAAATATTGGAATGAATAAAGGGGTGAAAAGGAGTTTGTAGGGCCTTTTGATGAAAAATAAGTGTTATTTATTCTAATGGATATTTTTCATATGATTAATTGGTTGCAGGGATACAAGGGAAGGATGGAGAGTTATTTTATTATTGTAAAATTCTTTAGTCATTATATGTCAATCCAAAATTATCTTTCCCAAAAATTAAAATGAGGGGTATAAAAAAAAATGTATAAAAAATTCTTGAATCTTAATTGAAGGCTCTTAAATTGGGCTCCCAAAATATAGTAGTGGAATTTTTTATATAAGGAGGAAAATCCTTCTTTGAGGATCTTAATTTATCTATTAAATTATTTTATTGTAGTTTTCATTGGTTGGTATCCTTATGGATAATTTTTATTTTTTTTAAAGAATATCATAGGTATCAATTTGAGAGATTATATTTTCAATTTCAATTATTTTTTAATTAGTTTGAAGTTTGACGTTATAAGTACAATGATGTGACTTATTTACTAAGGGAGTGTTATTTTGATATTGTAATAAGTGTGATTTTTGGTAAGGTAATGATGTTGAGTTATATATATATAAATATTATGATTAATGTTCTTATTTTAGGGATACACTTTTAGTGCATTTATTGGAGTTTAAGGGATAATGGGAAAATTTTAAACTCTATTAAATACTTTTTCAGGAAATTTGTGTGGTAAGGTTCTAAGGGTGATCTGATGACTCATATCAGGTGTAATTACTTGTAATAATGTGGGATGATGGTATTATTGACATCTATTATGGATTTATTTTCTTAATAAGGTTTTTTGTTGCTTCTAATTTCATTTTATTTCATCTTTTCTTATGTTCATATTTCAATATACCATGTTTTCCTCAAATCATTTTCACATTCTTTTCCTTCAAATGGGAGGAGAAATAATAAATTTAAATAGGAGGGTCATTCCTTGAATGGTGATACTAAAAAATTTCTAATTGTTTTTAGAGAAGCATGATGGTTGATATTATTTCTATAAATTTAAAGGATTTGATCCAAAAATAACTATGAATTTTACTCTTAATTTAAAATATCTAAGGGTGGATGTAAAATGAATTAAATTAAATTTTAATTACAAGGTTATTTATATAGTTATAGGCCTTTTTTTAAAGGGTGAAAGTTGGTATTTGTTGAAAAAAAGAGGTTTACAATGACAAGTAATTTCTACACCGAGGATAACAAGTTGTAAACACTAGGAAAGGTACTCATCATGCTTATTCATTTGGTTTGTGGTTAAATATGGCATGTGTAATCCAAAAATGCATCACATATGAAAGAATGTAATTCATTATTTTATATTATCATTTCAATATCTTTCCTCATTTCAAGCATAATAAAATACCTAATATTCCATTATATATGATTAAGTTATTAGAATGTACTACTGGGGAGGTTTAAGGTGGGAATACAAATACCCTCTCTTTATAAACTTATAAATTTATTGATATTTTGTGCTATAATATATTTTAGTTTATAAATTTCCTAGGAATCTTTAAGCTCCATTTAAAATATTTTAAATTTATCCTTGGGTGGTAGGAGATGGGAAAAAAGAAAGTTGTATTGAAATAATTTTTGGATGAGGCTAAGGTTAGGTATATGGGTGTTTATTTTTCTACTTTAGATTAGGATAGGGTTTATAATTTGGAGAGGAAATTATAATAGAGGTGATTATAAATGTTAATTTGAAGGAACAAGAAAGGGGTTGAGCTCTAATCTAAGGTTGATTCTATTAATTTAAAGTATATTCAATTATTATAGAAAATCAAATATGACTTATACAATTATTGTAAGTGGTAGGAATGAATTATTAGTTTTATGAGGAATTGGTTAAGAAATATTAATGAAAGTTAGTTGGGGGTTTAAACCATGTTGTGTAGATATGGAAATAGTTGATGGATGTCATGGATAAAGTTGGTGAATAATGTAAGATGAAAGATAAATTAATCCTTGATGTAACATATGAAATTTTTAAGGTTGGGGTATTATAAGAGAAGATGAGGAATTGTATAACTTGAAGAAGGTTTAATACTTTGTATCTGAAAGAGTAATGGTTGGGATTCTAGTTAAAATATTTTTATCTTTTGTATATATAGAATTAAGTTCTCCATATCATTTATCATTACTTTTTTCTACTTTGGGTCAGGGGAATATATTTTTATGTGAATTATAAATTCACAATATTTTCCTCATTTGATGTTCTTATTGTAATAATAATCCAACTATAGGGGACATAATGATCATTTTTTTTAACTTGTGTAGTGAATACTTATAAATAAATTATGTGAGTGCTTATTGGATCCTATAGTAGGAGAGAAAACTTACTTTATTATGTATTTGAAAAGTGTCTCCCTATTTTTATTAGGAGTGATCACCCATATCTAGAAGATGATTTTGAAAATATGAGGGTTATCCTTTAAAAACATGTAAATATATCAAAGGATTGTTTATCTCTAGTTTTCTTGGATTGTCAATCAAGGTGGGTTGAGTTGATTACATCACTAAAGTTGAAATAATCTCATTCCCCATAAAATTTATTGTTTACATTTATAAGGTTTGACCTATATGTGAAGGTGATGGTGGAAGTAAATATTGAACATATTAGGTTTAAGTTTGATCCCCCACTCTTTGTTACCCTATTATATAATGTTAACGCTTCACCTCTTTGAGTGGTGTGTCATTATAGGAGAAATGGAAACTTCTTTTGAGGCTAAAGGTTTTTTTCACCATAAAATTTGTTGTGCTCTTTTACATGTGTTGAGTGAAATCATTGCACACTTCATGAGTTCTATGAAAATAGTTCTTACCCAAACATTAATTAATATATTGCATTTGTATATCATGTTAAAGGTTAGTTTTCTCACTTGAGGCTTAGATAGAGTGTGTCAAACCATATTTGGGTTGATTGTGTGTGTGTGTGTGTGTGTGTGTGTGTGTGTGTGTGTGTGTGTGTGTGTGTGTGTGTGTGTGTGTGTGTATGAATAATTAGATTATTATCCTATACATTAATTTGTATTTGTATTTTAATTACTATATATATATATATATATAGTAATTAAAATACAAATACAAATTAATGTATAGGATAATAATCTAATTATTCATAGTTTCATAGTACAACTAATACATAACATTACACAAGTACTTGCATACACTTGGAAAATTGGCATATTTTCATATAATTAAAAGAATAATTAAATAAATGAAACACAAAATTACACAATTATTTTATAAATAATACATAATTATATTTCTCAATTATATTACATAACATGATGCATAATACTAAATAACATTAACTTTTTATTCCATTAGTCTAACACTCACATTATAACTTCTATATATTTTTAATTAATTAAGTTAGGATTTTATAGTACCTAATCACCACCCTTTATTAAAACCTCTCTAGGTTGAACAATATAAAAATGTGCAATTTTATTTCTAAAGATAATTAATTTGTCATGTGCACAAATAGATTCTAACAATGGGTTAAAATTCACACATTATATACAACTGAATGTGATAAGCTAAAATTAACAACACAATAATAATAAATTCCAATTAATCCATTTATTAAGAAATATAATTATCATAGTTACTACCTTGTATGAGTACATAGTGCATGAACTGTAAAAAAATGTTTCAAATCTAATATACTAATAAGTATTGTTCTCAAATGAAACATATCTAAAATACATTATTTTATCCATAATTTCATTTTACAACCACTATTGTGTTCAATAAAAAAATTATGAATATAAAATTATTAATAGATACCATTATCCATACTACAACAATATAATGTAGATTTAGACAATATCTCATTAATTTATACAATATCCATGAGTAATAATAAAATTGTTTGGATGAATTTGTAGAGAAGGAGAGCATCATTTGAGCATTTTTCCTCCAAACATAAACCAATTGTCCCCACACACCTCCCCATTAGGATTGGACCCTCCCTTCATGGAAGGACATATAATGGTGATGCAAACATTGATAATTCATCGATAATAGTGTAAATACTATCACATGCAACAGTAATACACACCATGAAAATCATCCTCTATCAAATTCACACATTCATGTAAACTAGATAGTATAATGAATAAATAATGTATAATATTAAATAAATTTGGTCAAATATTTTATTATAGTTCATACTTTACATGAATCTATATCTTGGTCAGTAAAACCATACTTTTTGATAAATGCATAAAATCTATGTTCTTCACACTAACTAATGATGAGTGATATTTAAAAAGGGCCTTATACCTATCACTCACCATAAATTAGCATTAGGAACAAATAAATTACATAAAAAAACTATAGATAGTCTATTGAAGGTTCACACAACCATAAAATAGTAAATAACAAGTTCAATTTTATTCAAATCTATACCTAGTAAAAAAAATATTTTAAACTCACAGTAATAACTATGAAATATCATTATGTTTTACATTTTGAATAAGATATATATTTTGTTGCCATATTTAGTGGCCCATATAACCATATCTCATTCAAAAATTATTAGAAACACATTTAATAAGTTTCATAACTATCTAATACATAATCATAATCCATATTTATCAAATCAAGGAGCAATACTAGTTTCAAACCATACAATATAAATTCACTATTTAATATGATTGTACCATATCCAATTTATTTAAACTTATAAATATCACATTCTTTATTTCATTAATTTCCAACACATATCCATACCCTACTCAACTAGATCATTTACCAATTAGTTTTAAACTTAAGGTTAATCTAAAGTGATATAATCTAGTTATATTAGGAAAATAGGCTTGTATGTGGTCATTAACCACCCATGGATATGTTTACATAAAAAATCTCAAAAGAAAGGAAAGATTATAAATAAACACCAAAACCTTTTTTTAAATAATCAAATATATTACATGAATACCACCATTTAATAAGTTAATAAAATCAAGATCCAAATATTTAAACTTCATATCCATTTATAGTTTAATACGCAATAATCATCCATAAAACCCATGTTTTGAAGTATTTTAAAGATTTAATAAGTCAGTCTACAATTTACATATTGTAAAATAACCAAGCCACTTTATTTTCAAAAATGATTTTATTAAATAACAATAAATCCATGAATTCCATAATAAATGAATAATAAAGTCACAAATACTTATACTTGAAAGAATGGGTTTAATAAGTAATAAATAGGCCAAGAATATTACAATGCAAGATTGTTCATAAAATTATGGTTTCCAACCCAACTAAGGTGAATATAAGTTTCATTCCATAATGTGTCTTTAAAATAAGTTATTAAAGTCTATATTTCCACTATAAAATACGGTTTAAAACAAGTTTGTAGGTGGATGTTTTGTACCTATGGGTGTACCTTGAACCATTTAATAACAAAAAATAAATTCAAGAAAAGCCTCATTTTTTTCCATGTTACCATTTTCCCAAAAAATGTCATACAAATAAGTGAAAAACAAATGAGTCTTCTCATTGTATGGAGAAGTGAAAATCATAATACCTATAAAGTATAATTTCATGAAAAAACCTCATATAGTAAATTATTACAATAATAACTTGATTTCCATACAATAATCCATTCTAAAGATGGCATGATATCCTGATTTATTTGTTTAATGTGAGATAAATGAAAAATACAAAGACCCAGAAAGCTTATTTTTTATTCCAGACCCTCACAAAGCCAAGTACTCAAAATAATAACTTCTATTTTCTATGAAAAACAAAACAAATAAAATATTGCTACCTAATTTTAAGCATACCATTTACCCAATGTCCAAATTTAATGGGAGTTTTCTACGTTATGTGTCATAAGTTTTATTTTAAACCATTAATCTTCCATTCTTTAGTAAAATAATATAGACAATACATAACTTTCTTAGAATTCTTTTGATAAAAAATATAATAAAATCTCTTTATGAGTTCATTATGATCGTTCTCCTTAATTCTCCCCAAAAATGCATCCTCCTTCTCTTCCCATTTATTATTATTATCTTTATTCTATTGTATTATTCAAATTCCATGCCAATATTTATGATGGAGTTGTAGTTCAAGTCTCCCATTGTCATAAAAAATGTGAGCTACTAGCTTAAATATTAAGTAAATTCCCTACATTTCCTTCCCACTAAGCCTTCTTGCCAACATTTACTCCCAAAATGTCACCTAAAACATGAAAATCACCCTACTCTCCATGCAAATCATAGTCCAAAAATGTGAGTCAAGCAAAAAATGAAAACCCTGAAAACTCATTTGAATGTTAGACCAAAAATACATAGTTTAAAACAACTATTTTAACCTAGAACATAATTATATGTTTTAATAATTTCTAAATCAATATCACTAAGGGGCATAATGCATGAAAATATTAACCTTATGATCTCACCAAGAGTCCCAGTGGTGTTTTTTAAAACAAATATGTCTCTATTGTTATTTTGACCCCTAAATTGAGTTTTTGTTATGCCAAATGAGACCCTTATCTTAATGCCTAATTTAAAACAAGATTTCACACTCATTATTTTCTTTATTTAAAAGATGCTAAAGATACTAAGTATTAGAAATAACAAACCAATATACAACTAAAAAATAGTGAAAGTCATGAAGATCATCGACATGTATATATTTTAATGGAACAAAGAATAATTCAATGCATATTACCAAATACTATATTAACTCAACATTTAATGTAAATGCTAAGTTAATATCAAGAAATAATGTTTCAACAAGAATCTTAAAGTGAATAGAAATATGTCGCATAATAAAAATATAAATGCAATAATTACTTCATCTAACTAAATCAAGACACACAACATAAAATATTCGTTCAAACAAACCATGTTTACTATGTGTATGTGTGTTGTTCTAACTTCTTAATATCTTCTCCCATAGTTGCCTCCATTTAACACCTCCTCCCCTATAATGATCTCCCTTTGTTATATTTAATGAGGGTAATAAATACCATATATTAACCTAAAGTAGATAAATTTTTAGTTAGTCAATTACTTTATTTAAAACCTAAATAATACACACACACACACACACACACACACACACACACCAATAAATATAACATATATAAGTAAATACAAATATTATAACTCTTTTACATAAAACACATAGGTATGCATAGAAATCAATGATGTAGAATAGAAAATTAAAACAACATATGAAATCAAACTACTAAATATGTCCATATATTCACATTATTTATATGTCCAACTAATTACTAGTTAAATATTTGTAAACAAAATATATGTTGTTTGATAAGGGTTGAATAGTATATAATATCCTTATAGTTAAAACTCATGAATGTTACTTACTAAATATACACAAAAAAAATTCAATAAATATTAATTATAATTACTTTACATTCAAATTATTTAAAATTATTATCTCCTAAATATATACAATTATGCCCTAGATACACTCAAGTTAGTTTATCTTGAAGTATATTCTTATGGAATCAATTTATTTGTCCTTACTTCAAGATCCTTCTCCGTCACTCCATGGTTTGTATAACATCCTTCCTAATCCTATCATTCCTTTTTTTCAACCAATGTACCATATAAAATACTACCCATGATTTTGTTAAATATTCTATTTTAATATTATAGGTCCTTAGGTACATTTACAACACCCATCCTTGTATGATAATTTCCCTCATTTACATTGTATAATAATTCACACCCTATTATATATTTGATCTACTATCCATTAAAAAATGTTTAGCGTGTGCATAATTTGATGAATTAATAGAATCTTCTGTACCTATACTTAGCCAAAATTTGGGGCCAACATCATCCCAAACTAATATATTTGTCTACTTTGGGGTAACAATTTTATTACTTCTATAATATCCAAAAAGTCATGTCCATTTCTATGTACTTATTTTTCAATGTTACTATGTATTTTTAGAACCACTTGGATTAATTTTGATTTGATGGAAAATCTTGATATTAAACATTTAAGTGCAATGGGTTGATCTTGAAATTTTGTGGCCTTGAATATGTAATAAACTATCTTTATAGTGGCTCATTGTAATAATTTTTCAAGGGTGATTCCTTAATTAAACTTATTTTCACTAAATAATCTTAAAATATTCATATAGCTATTTCTGACTCCATCCTATTTGTTTCCCCAATATTTCTATATCTTTAAGAAGCCAGGTTCTCTTATATTTATAATTATTTAGGTATATTTTTTCAACTATATCCTCTTATTTCTTCTATTATATGAATAAGCATTCATTTATTATTGTTATCTAGTGTGAAAAATCTAGAAAGACTTTTTTGGCCCTTTACACCTTAATAATAAGATCCATGAGAATATTTTCATAACCTTTTATTTTTTTTTATCAAAGTCAAACTACACCTTTTCCTTATATGTTTACTTACTCCATATTTATTTTTATTTCTTTAATGGACATTGTGCCATTAGGATTATTTTAGAAATGTCTTGTAACCCATCTAGGTTAAATTTTTCCCTTAGGTTAAGGTCATCCTTCATGATGGACTAATAAATTTTAAGTTTATTCAACTCCATTACCACCATTTTTTTAGCTTGTGTGTGTTTATTTTCCACACATGTTAAATATTTTTTATAGATTCTAAAATGAGCATTGTTCATGACATTTACTGGGTTACCTCATCTATAAACTTTACCAATACACATCCATCTTCAAATTCATTGATTTTAGTTCTATCAATGTATGTTATCTCATGTTCTTATACAATATAATCTATATCTTTCTCATCAATGGATTTAAAGGTTACTTCAAACATGAGATCATCCAAATTTATATCAAACATTAATTAAATTTACCTTTGTGTTTGCATAAGTTATCTTTCCTAACTCATAGTATCCCACAAGTAGACATTATTATCCTATACTCTCCTTTGTACTCTTTTCCTTATTATCATCTCCTCATCCTTGATACTATGCTCATATGATGGTTCATATTTTTCCATACTAGAGGTGGAGGGTACATGATCTAGCTCCCTATTTTCCTTCACACTTCCATCTAATCATTCTTTACCTTTTGTCTCAATTTCTATAAAATCTTGTTCTAAGGTTTTGTGTGATTAACCACCCTGTTCTTCTACCTTATCACTCCTTATACTATAATTTTAATCTTATATTCCTTTCTCCTTGTCCTCATCCCATTTTTCAAATGTTCATCCCATATCATCTTGCATCTATAAAGTATCCTTAACACCTACATTGAGTGACTTTTCCATATTTTGTGTGCTCATAATATAATTCTTACATTCCTTTACTATGACATCTTCTCTAGGCAAACTATCTTTGGAGTTACCCTTACCTAGTGAGGGTGTGATCTTGTATGATGAAAAGGTGGTGGATTAGGTGGAGGATCCTTTGGTGGTGAAGGTGGAGGAAATGGTAGCTTGGTTGGTGGATATTTTTGGGGTTATTATGGTGCCTTATAAGGATAATTTTAGATAAGAATGTGTAATTTAATCTTAATCATAGGCACACTATCATCCTTATCTAATTTTTTTCACTTAGAATCTTCCTCTTAAATTAGCTTGAGCACACTGTGTTTTTTTCTCCAAAATTTGGGCCAATCTACTTAATGAAACTTTTATTTATTTATTAAAATGTGCCTTATATTGTTTTGTGACCATTAGGATTTCAAAATTCATCTATATTTTCCATTTTGATTTTCTATATGCAATTTGATCCTTACTTTTATTATTTTTATCCTTAAAATTATAATATATTGTACATAATGAGCCTAATACTTTATCTATTAATTGGTGGTCAATTTTTGGTTAAGCCATCATTTTATTCACTTTCACCCTTTAACACTATAGTTACTGAGTATACATATAATGTTCTCAAAATTATTATATCACCATCGATATGAGTGGGATACACCTACCTATTTTACACAATTGGTATTATATTAATTACATCACCAAAATATCAAGTTGAAACCTATATAGAATCTTGATATAATTGGAAATGTTTTTGTCATTAAAATGAATCTTCATAAATGAGTGGTTTCCCATTATTACAAACTCTACGTATCCCTTACATTCCTCTAGTGATGCCTTTAGTAACTCACCATTCATTCCCAAATGTAGAGATTAGGTTGTTAAATCATTGCTCTATTTTGAACTTATAGCTTGTGTTTATACCCCATGAAAAATGTTTATGTACCTTTTTTATGATACTTGACCAATAGTGGATTGAACTAAGTCATCTCATTATACCTCTTAAATAATTCAATCTCATAAAGTACCATAAAAATAAAAATTGTGCCCCATCTCAAATTTTTTCTAGTTTGATGGGATTTATATATGCTCAGAATGAGTCAATCAATTTTCTTTTTGAATATTTAATTCAACCCCATGTACACCCATTCTATCCATATTATAAAATAACTACTTGTTCATTTTATTCCATCTCCTAGATCCTCCTAGGTTTATGGTGACTAAATGTTTAGCTACCCAAGTGGCATGATCTGTAATCTTATAAATGGTAAAAAATAATTTCTCCTTTTTATAATTTAATAACTTAAAAACCATCTCTACCTCTTGAGTAATATCTAATGTAATTTTTATTTATTTTTTATTAAATAATAATAATCCTATCAAATAGATAATGTTCCTTAGGAAAAGTTTCATTTGTGCATTAAAAAATAAAATCAATCTTCATGAATGTGTGACACTAGAAAGTGTACAAAGTTTATTGGTTTTACAAAATAAGGTATTTTAAACAATTAAAATACCCCTAATTTATCTAATGTTACCTTGAATTTTTCATCAACTATAAAAATACAAATTGTATCTAACCTTCCTCTTTACACTGTAATATTTTTTAAGGTTGGTTTCATTCTTTCATCTATGATGATCATTCTATTTTACATTGTGTGACTTGTGATTCCAATACCTTCTTATGCAATAATTTTTCTATATATTGGATTTCAATGAAATTTGTTTTTACTTCCTCAACTTTCCCTTCCAATTATTCTATATATTCCTCTTTAATGATAATCAATTCATCCTCAGGCAGATCTATGATTTTATTTTTATTTAATTTTCACTAGTATTGTGGTCCTAAATATTTACTAGCAAACCCTTGGGATTTTTTTTCAAAACCCATTATATTTTCAAGTAATTTTAAGTTGTTTAAGCATAACCCAATTTTTTTACTCATCTCTAATCTTTGTTTTCCTCAATGGAATTTGATTTACCCTAAAATTTTAACTATTATCAATTATACATTTTGTTTACTCATCTGAAATAATTATTTTTTATAGACTTGAATTATGGACTCAAATTCTTCAATATTTTTTATTATACTGTGAACTCAATTTACGTTTTTTTCTTATTATGTGGTTTATGAGGTATGAAATATTCTTAATAGAAATAAATAATAATAAAAGACTTGTGTAATAAATCCCTTTTTCAAGATAGAGTCAAACAGAGTGCAAACACACATCATTATTACCAAATGCTTCTCTAAACAATTCAAACTTGTCCATATAACTATGTATGCCAACAAGTATTCATATCATAAATGGAAAAAATCATTTAAAAGAATTGTTATCTAACTCTATAATGTGTGAGCATCACCTTTATCCATGTGTTATTTAATTTAATAACAAGATAAATCATACCATACATAATAAATTAAAACCATAAACTTAACTATGTATCTTTATTTACATGCAATAATAGAAGATTTACTCCTATAGATAATTAAAATTCAATATTAGCATGCATGTTAACAAATTAAAGCCATTAAAAAATCATATTCTACCATAAGTAGGTAAATGTAATAATAAACACTCAATGCTACCTAACCGAGTTATGTATATCCTCTAGTCTTAGGGTCACAACATCAAAATACTATGCATTTATTATTTCACTAGATAAAAATAATACTATCTTTATTCTAACATAATTCACACTAGAACAACATGATTATAACATTCATTTACTAACCCCTTATTACTACACATCTCATTTGAGTTAAATTCCATTTAGGTTAATGTTTTTAACTTGCCTCTAAGAAATTATTCATGTATAAGAGCCACAATAATTAAAGATTTTAAAAGTATAAATGAAGTTAATACATGCAATTATTGTGATCCCACATAGTTTAATTTTGACAATAAAAAATATAGAGATGACTATCTCTAAAAAATGTGAGATAGCTTTATTTTATACCTTGTGTCCTTTTGTCCTTCATTCAGTGTAAATTTTAATAAAGTAAAGCGAACCACTTTTTCATCATGTAATTGATTTATTCTTAAATTATATTAACTATAATACATGTAATCCCATAATAAGAAACTAATTCCAAAAATAGTTAAACATGATCTGTATGTAAAACTTCATAATCCATAACTACCCCTAAATGTGACACTTCAAATAGAATTAATAAACATATAACCAATTTATCCAACATCAAAAAACATGATTATTAAATAAAACATTTGGAGAATACTATTTTTACATTACCCCAATTCAACATTAAATAATTACCAAACTAAAAAAAAACATTACGAACCAACATACCATAACAATTTATAACAATAATGAGTTATTTTCAAATCTAACTTTCATAATCTCATTTATTGATGTAGAGTCCTAATGACTCAAACACAATTTTCTCTTAATCCTACCAAATAATATTATAGGTATGTTTTTATTAAAATTAACATGTATTTCTAAAGCACCCTAAATACTCTTTCAAAAACAAGTGCATTATTAAATTTAATGACTTATTCTAAACTTACTTTCCTAAGAAACCTACTGTATTAACTCACGTACACCATTAGAGAAAATGCTTAAATGGGAAAACCAACTTTAAACATACTAATAGTCCCATTGTCAAAGCAAAACTACTTAGCAACAAGAATTATAAACCAACTCAAATCATATAATCTTGTCCTTATTTATACCCTAAAGTATAAGTAACAAAATGATAAACATAACCACAACAACAATTTCATTTACCCTTACATGAAAAAGCCATTCATAACTAGTTAGGACTTATTTCCTTAATTTCATTCTAAATAGAGTATCAAATATAACTTATGTGATTTGATTAATATCATTAACAAATTTAATATTTCATATAAATTATACACATAACAACATATAATTCCTTAATTTGAATCAAATACAAAAATATAACTATAATGAGTTACAAAAATCCCTAATAATCTATGTCATTCATAATTGGGTTTTAATGTTAGCATAATAAAGGACTCAGACATAAGAACAATTGATTAAATATAATTATATTTAAGTGATGTGACTCAAGCATAATGAACTATGCAATCTCAAACAAATTGAGTGGCTAAAAAATCTATAATGACTTTTAATAAAATAAATGTATATTTGTTGTGAAATATAAATAATAACATATATAAGGATTCACCCCATGAATAGTCAACCTTTTTTTCTATAACAAGTTTATATCATCCAATTAAGCATAATATAAAGGATTTGATTCAATAATAGATGAAAAATATTCTAAACACTATGAAATAATATTATAATGAAAATAAATATGAAGATTCATAACAATGATTCATAATCAAACATACAATATTGTCAATATATTTCATTAATACATTTATAGATGAATAATTAAAATTCCAATACTTTAAATCAAAAAAACCATAGTCATTATGGATTCCCAAAATAATTGTAATAATTAAAAATATTGAAAGAAAGACTCAGTCAAAATTACAATATCATACTAAATTCAAATAAGTATTACATTAAAAAAAGATATAAAGTTATATCATGATTTCCTATATATTTAATCAAACCTTATTTACATAGTTGTAAGTAATGAATATATATAATCTATCATATAAGATTTGTGATAAAATAAAATATAAGGTAAAGATTAAAATATATTACATGATGTACTGTGTATAATAATAAGATTGAATCCTAGCGAGTCTATTCCAACATGGTTCCATGAACTTGTATGCATCTCAAAAACCATGTGTAATTGAATACAAATAACTTTAGAGTGGAAAAACCCACCCGAACAACCATATGAGCCCACCATTGGTGGCCCTAGCCACCCCATCTATTTGCTTAATGATGGATCCTAGTTTATAGGGTGGTGTAAATATTCCATAGAGTTTCAAAGTTTCTATAACCACTCAAACAAACCCAACAACAAAAAATCCACAAAACACCAAGCATTATCAATATGAACCCTAAATGTTTGTGACATGAACATGAGTCTTCACAATCAGGAAATGAAGTAAATATTCCCTAAGCACCTATAATTTACTTCACTTAACCAATAAAAAAATTGTGAACCACTTTTAAATGATTTAGAAAACCAAGATGCAAGGCAATAGTTAAAATATAAACCCAATACAAGCAAATTGAAAAGGCATTGTGATATGTGTGAATGGGACTATAACACAAAATCTGAACTCACATTTTCAACATAACCTAGGGTTATTTCTCATTCACATTGCTTACAATGCCATTTTTACTTAAAATTAAAGAAGTAAAATCACAACCAAAAAAATTACTTAAATAATTTTTTATAATCTACCTTCTCCTTGTTTTTATATGTGACAGAGTCTAATTATTTTTATGTTATTTCATATACAACACTCTCTGTCTCTCTCATGTAAAATACTAAAATTTAAACCCTTCAAAGTTTATAGCAAAATTGGAATAACTCAGGTCATGGTTTAATAATATAAAGGCATTAGCTTCTTGTTTCACCACACCCCCCATTTCTTTCATCAAAAATATAGTCTATCCACCAAAAATATCCACCTAGATATACCCAAATAAGCCATTAAACCTATGAGATTACAAGAGTTAGAAAAGATCACAAAATACTAGTAGTGAGATTTGGGGTTATCACTATGCTCATTCAAACCACAAGCAAAATTGAGTTACCAAAGAAGGATATAGAACCAACATTTCAAAGAAAGTGGCATTGAAACCCTAGGTCAATTTTACATCATATCATTTCCATGATATGTCATGCATACGATGGATTTGGATGAAAATTCCATGATTTTTAATAACAAAATGATAATAACATAATGCAAGTCAATGGACTAAGGTGCAATTCACTCAAACCAAAAAATTACCAAACGTATAAATTGACAAGGTAACATAAAATCCTTTATAAGGTGGTAACCACTATGCTTTAAAATTGTGTCAATTATTAAGAAAATCAAGAAAATAAAAATGATGACAAAGAATACATTACAATAAATAGTATAATATCTAGCCATTACCATGTATCACATAAAGTGACATTATCCTAAGTGTAGGAAAAAATGTAATCACTTCCATTTCATGAAGTCATGTTAGAAGCTAGTTCAACCAGAATGGCATTCTAACTATGATCATTCAATGTGATGCCATATTTTTTTTAAAAAAAATTAATAAGTTAATTATATAATAAAATCAATAAAATGACACTCAAACATATGCACTCAAAATTTAACAAACATACTCATAAATTAGTGATTATTTTTGGAAACTTAAGCATATCAAATATATTTTTTAGAATGTAAATGACTTTCCACACACACACCCTTATTATCTAGAATCCATCAATCAAACCTAGCTCATTTTAGTTCCTGTAGTCATGAAAATAATACATCGGTTGTATCTGAACCATTTATAACATTAAATATTCACAACTAAATAACAACTATGATTAACGCATAATAATAATAATAATAATAATAATAATAATAATAATAATAATAATAATAATAATAATAATAATAATAATAATAATAATAATCAAAGCATATAAATCATGTCCATGATATAATAATCATATTAATCAAATCAACATATATTACATCATGCCAATGCCAAATAAAATTGTTCAAAAACTTTTAAATTATTCCATAAACTGAGATATGACATTTTTTTCCCACTTCAAAAGGAGTGGTACTAGTGAATAATGATATAGTTATGGATAATGCTACTTAAAAATACTCTCATCTTCCCATGTATCACTCCTTTCACTAAGTGGGTCTCACTGACTCAACACTTATTGAATAACTCTTCTTCATATTCTAATGTTTTGATGGTCCAGGATCCTCACTAATTATAATTGCATCTTATACTCTTTGATAAGATGAAGATTTTTTTGATCCAAAATATGAGTAGGACTAGATATGTATTTTTTTAGTAAAGTAACATTTAAAACATCATTAATCATAGACATAGAAGGAGGAAAGGCCAACTGACATGAAACATGACTAATCTTTTCCATAGTTTTGAATGGTTTAACAAAGTGTGGAGCTTATTTAAAAGTATTTCCAAACTTTATGGAAATTTTCTAAGGTGTAACTCATAATAATACCTTATCACCCAAGGTGAATTATTGAGGTGTTCTTTTCTAATCCACAACTCTTTTACTGGCCTGAAGCAACATTCAAAGTTTGGAAAATAAGTGTTATCTAATTATCATATTCTTTAACTATATTAGGTCCAACAATAAAATTATTCTCTAATCTATCCAAACCAAGTGTGGATCTATATTTATGTCCATAAAATGCTTCAAAAGGGTCAATTTTAATCATATAATGATAACAATTACTATATGAAAAATTAAATAAGTGGAGATAATACTCTCAGTTAGTGTGTTTATCCATCACATACATTCTCAACATGTCCTCAACCACTTTATTTAGTATTTTACTCTAACCATCCATTTCTAGGTGGTAAGTGGAGATGAAATTCAACCATGTTAAAAATGCTTTAATAAAAAATTTCCATAAACTTAAAATATATAATATATATCTATCATTAATGATCATGTCTAACATGTCAAACATTAGAACAACTTCTTTTACAAACTTTTCTAAAAATATGGAATCATCATCAAATAGATTTCCAATAATAAAGTGACCAAAATTGGTCAAGTTATTAATTAATTCTATAATGGTATCATGATTTTTGTGAGATTTAGGCATCCCAAAAATAAAATAAAGATGTATTATAGCTTACTTTTCCCTTGGAATTTCATGAGGCCAAAATAATCCCTCAGGGTGGCAATGTTCAACTTTGACATGATATAATTCTAAGCATGTAGCCACAAATTCAGCCACATCATGTTTCATACTAGGCTAGAAATAGTACATTTTCAGCTCATGTGCTACCTTTGTGACACGAATATGAGCATAATGAAGTGTTTTTACCAATTATTTAAAAACATAACTTTGAAAGTCTCCAAACTTGGGTATAAAAATTCTATTTTTATGCCTTATAAGGTCATCTTTTCCATCAAAAAAATCATCAAATACCTTTGTAATAGGCTTGTTAGCCAAACCTATTCTTACCTCATGGAAATATTCATCAAAAAAATATTATTTTAACACAAAATTTATGACATTAGATTTTAATATACATAACACAACAAGGTACATGCATCACTTGAGTACATTAACAACATTATTTTACTTACCCTTGACATAAGAAATATTTATGTCAAAATTGATTACAAATTCCATCCATCTAAATTAACACACATTCAAATCATCCTCAGAAAACAAGTGTTATAAGTTGTGGTGTTAGTTTTAACCTTAAAATGTTTACCTAATACAAAATTATTATACTATTTAGGAGCATGCATTATTTCAAAAATCTTCATGTCATGCATGGAATAGTTATTATCATTTTCCTTGAGCTTCGATGACTCATAAGCCATTACCTTACCATCCTATGTCAAAATGGTATCAAAACCATTCTTGGAAGCATCTACCTAGATCTCAAAATTACTATTTTCATTAGGGATGATAAGTATAGGTATTGTAGTTAACAAATCCTTAAGCTTATAAAATTAATAATCACATTAGAGTGTCCACACAGAATTCTTACCCTTGTGCTACAAAGAATTAATAGGATTGGATATGATGGAAATAGTTTCCACAAATCTGTGGTCGTATCTATCCAATATCATAAAAATACATATTTCATGCATGTTATTAGGGCATGCCAAGATTTTATAGATTTCATATTTGTTGGAACTACAATAATACCATCTTTAGAGATTATATACCCCAGATAATGTATTTTTGTCTAAAAGAAAGCACATTTTGAAATATTTCCAATCAAATTATTTTGTATTAGTATTTGCAAGACTAATTTCAAGTGTTTTTCATGTTCAAATTCAATCTTAAAATAAATCAAAATATCATGTAATAAAACTAACAAAAAATTATCCAAATAATCTCTAAAAATTTTGTTTTTTAAGTTCATAAATGTTTTTGGTACATTATTTAAGCTAAAATGCATAACAAGAACTCATAATGATGATAATGAGTTCACAAATAATTTTTATGAATGTCTTCCTTATTGATTCTCAATTGATGGTAGCCTAATATCAATTCAATCTTAGAGGAAACAACTACCCCTTTCATTTGAACAAATAAATCACCAATCCTAAGTAAAGGATAAAGGTTCTTTATTGTCACTTTAAAGTGTCATCTTTATTATTTAAAAAGACAATCATATCACCCCAAGGAGACACACTTAGCCTAATTCTTATAGTGTCTAAAAGTTCATGTAGCTAAACTTTTAATTCTTACAAATCTAACACTTTCATCCTATAATGAGCCTTGGATGTAGTTTCATTCTTAGACATAATATCTATATAAAACTAAAAATCACATCCAGGTGGAAGACTAGGTAACTTTTCTAGGAAATATGTTCATAAATTGCCTTAGGAAAGGAAAATATGTATAGGATGGTTCCTTTTCCTTATATAGTTATTGTATTTTAACTATATAAAGGTTTCAACCTTTATGCATAACTTTTTTTAGTTATAGATCTAATAATATTTTGTAGACTTTACGATTTTGAATGTCTTGCACCTCCATGATTATTGTAAAATCATCCATGCAATAAACCTTCTTACCCAGATAGTCATACATTGTTTGATGCAGTTGTAGCCAGTCCATGCCCAAAATGAGATCATATGATCATAAAATAATTAGGAACAATTTTCTTTTGTCTTAAAGATACCTAAATAAATTTCCATTTTCTCTAAGAATTTTTATATTATCACTATTTTACTAGTACCAAAATTGACCTCCCAACCTTCTCTACCCTTAATAGGATTAATTTTACACTTATTTACTAAATAAAGCTATTTGTTGCACCAAAATCAATCAAGATAGATACATTAATACTAGATCTAGTGCCTATAGTTTAAATTAGAGTAGTTTATGAGACAACACTCTAATTATCAATTGTTTCTTACACCCTATAATTAGTTGATTATCTAAGTTTTAACATGGAACAATCTTTCTAGTAGTGTTTATCACCACATTACAAAAAATAGATAGTTTTTAGTGGTTAAATAGTAATAGTATTAACACCTATGGATGGTTCACCTTGGTTATTTTGGGTATGATATCTACTATTGAACCCTATTTTTATGATTTTTTTGACTTAAAGTTCATATTTTTCCTTAGAAATTGTTAAATCCACTACTATTTCTAGTAAACCTATGGTTTTGGACTAATTTATTAAAAACATTAAGCAAGGGAGAGATATTTTTGGCCTTGTTTTTCTTCCTACTCAAATTAAAATCTTATCTCACATTCTTTCGATACTTTTCTTACACTTTTTCCCTTGATCAGACTCAATGGTAGCTACCAAGGTTTTTGGGTTAATTATATTAACATCATGTGTCAATATCTCTTTCAATCCCAATTTAAAATTTGTCACTTTAGTTTGTTGATCATGGATGCAATTTACATGATGTCTTGGGTTCAATTTTTTTTCATGCTCAATTATAAACATGGTATCTTACTTTAAAAATTAAAAATCAATGATTTTATGTTCCTCTACCTTTTCTATAAATTCCTCTTAAAATTTTCCCAAGGGTCATTGGTTGGTATCCCTCAAAGGCACATAGATGATTCCACCATAATGAAACAACCCTAACCAACTAATAGGCTAATACCTACATTTCATATTAGAGGGCATGTTATGTAGATTAAAGTACTTTTACAAATGTACAATCTAGGCATCAACTACATCTCAAGATTGTTTACCTAAAATGGTAGGTGGAAGAATATTTTTAAGCTCCTTTATAATTGGTTCAGCCAATATCAAAGGAATCTCTTGGATAACTTTATCTTACCTTGATCATTTTTTAGCCCAAGAAAGCCTTCATGAGGAACACCTTCAAGATTATTAATAATGTATTCCCAAGTTTCAATATTACCTTGTATATAATTCAAGGCTATCAAAATCCCATTTATGACATCTTCATGATTCATAGTTAGGTTACCCTATTTGAATTAGTATTAGGGGTGTCATTTTTTTATCATCATTATTCACAAGAGGTGGGTTAGCTCTATTATTATTCGAGTTTGGATCACCATAGCCTTAACCTATATTTATACCTCTTCATCTTCCTATGATGTTGTTATCATGGTTAATGTTAGCACTAGAAATTCCTCTAGACATTTTTATAACCATACTAAGGGATCATAATTTAAATATAAAATCAGGGTATGGATATAAGAAGTTTTTCCCAAAGTTACCTAGTGTAGAAACCTAACTCTAATAACAATGTAAAAATGCAATTTTTTTAAATATAGACTCACATAAAGTGAAAACATTCAATATTATTACTAAATGACACTAGAGAATTTTCTAATTAATTCATACTTATTCCTCTAATAATAGATAACAATAAATGAGTAACCATTTACACTCATCAAAGATTAAATCTTCTTGAGTGGACTTTATAAGGAATTGATTTATCCCTTGTTATATATAGAGTTTGTAATGTATAAGTCTGTCAATTCACCCTTATAAATTTTTACCTAGGACTCTTCCATGGTCATCTTGCCCATAAAACCAACTAAAGAGGCTTGGCCTTCAATGAGTTTCCTTTATGAAAGTATTTCATAGTACAAGTAAAAGTATGCAACATTTCCATATTTTATTCTTCATTCATTTATCTAACTAAAATAACCCTAATAAAATATACTAAAAATTATATGTTTTTTATTTATATAATAAGCTCTATAATCAAGAATATAATCCAAGTGACTTGATACATTTTTATAAATAAATTATTAAATAATTTCATCACAACATCATTCATGTATTAGTCATATTTCCTTTCAATACCAACATATAATATTCAATATGTATTCCAATGAATATTCATATCATAACTAGAAACAATCATTTAAAAATAACCATTATCGAACTCTATGTTATGCGAGTAACACCTCTATCCATGTGCTATTCATTTTAATAAAAATATAAATCATACCTTGTGTAATAACTTAAGACAATAAAATTTATTTCATATCTTTATTCTTATGTAGTAACATAAGAGTTACTCTTCTCAGTAATTACAATTCAAGATTAATATACATGTTAACAAATTAAAGCCATTAGTAAATTTGATCATACCATAAGTAAGTAAATAGAATAATTAATGTTTACTACTACCTAACTAAGGTAGTTTTATCATATGGTCTGTGAGTCACATCATAAAAATAACATGCATTTATTATTCAAATATAAAACAATAATGCTATAACCTTATTCTAACAAAATTCACAGTAGAACAAATTGATTATAGCATTTATTTACTAACCCCCTAGTATTGTATATACCATTTGAATTAAATTACATTTAGGGAAATATTTTTGACTTCCCTCTAAGAAATTATCCCTTATAATATCCATAATAGTTTAATCTTATGAATGAAAAGATCAAGATAATGCATGTAGTTATTGAGATCCCACACAACTTAATTATGATGAGAAAAATTATAGATATGACCCTCTCTTACAAATGTGATATTATTTTATTTACATCTCATGCCCACTTATCCTCATGTCATAGTGGAAATTTTAGCAAAGTAGAGGGAAACAATTTTTCATCACATAATTAATTAAGTCTCACATTATATTAATAATACATGCATTGAATAAATAAAATATACATCCCATAGTAAGAAACTATTTACAAAAATAGAAAAACATGATCTGTATTTAAATTTTCATATTCCATATTTGCCTTTAAAATGTGTCACTTCAAAAAGGCTTAAGAAACATGTAACCAATTCATCCAACAATAAAAATCATGCTTATTAAACAAAACATTTGGAGAATGTTATTTATACATTACCCCAATGCATCATCAAAGAGTTCCAAAACTAACACAAACATTATGAGATAACATACCATAATAATTTATAATAACAATGTGTCATTTGTATATCTTGATTTCAAAACCTCATCTACTATTGTAGAGTCTCATTGTCTCAACCATTTTTTTATATCAGCTATATAATGTTATTAGCATGCTTACAGTCAAGTGAAGATAAATCAGCCTAAATACTCTTTCAATGATAAGTTAATTATTATAAATAATGACTTATTCAAAACTTAATTCCCTATGGAACCTAAAATATTTACATACATTATTTACTCAAAATGCTTAAATGGGAAAACCAACTTCAAAAACACTAACAATCCCATTGTCAATGAGAAAATACATAGCTACAATAATTCTAGCCTAGTTCAAAGCATATAAGAATGTTCTTACTTATTCCCTAAATTAGAAGCACCAAAATGATAAACACAACCATAATAGTAATTGAAATTACCCCTACATACAAAAACCATCAAAAACTAGTTAGGACTTATTTCATTTCTTTCATTCTAAATATAATATAAAATGGAACTTATGCAATCTGGATAATATGATTAACACATTTAATCTTTGATATAAACCATAAACTCTAAAACATATAGTTACTTAGTTCAAACAAAGTACTAAAAGATAACTGTGATGACATACAAATAACCCAAATAATCTATGATATGCATAATCAAGTTATAATGATAACGCAAGAAGGAATCAAACATAACATCAATAAATTAAATATAATTCTATTTAAGTGATGCAACTTGGGCATAACCATATATTCATCCTAAAATAAATTGAGTGACCAAGAAATCTATAATGACTTTTAACAACATGATTGTTTATTCATTGTGTAATCCAAATAACAACATATATAAAGATTTACCAAATGCATAATCAACCTTTTCTTTGATAACAAGTTTATAATATATGAGAAAGCATAATATCAAGGATTTGATTAAAGAATATGTGACCAGTCTTCTAAAGACTATGAAATAATATTATAATGAAAACAAATTTGAATATTCATAACAATGATTCATAATAAAAAATATAATAGAGTCAACATATTTCCCTAATACATTTGTAAATGAACAAACATAATTCCAATACTTCAAATTAGGTGACCAAAATCATTATATCTTCCAAAATGATTGAAAAATAAAAAATAGAAAAATCAATACTCATTAAAACTACACATCATCCTAATACTGAATAGATATTCCATTCAAAAATCATATAAATCCATATTAAGATTTATTGAATATTCAATCAACCCTTATTTACATAGTTGCAACAAATGATTTTATAAAATATATAATATATGAATTATTATATAATAAAATATAAGGCAAAGATAATCAATATGGTAAATGATGCACTATGTATAATAACAAGTTTGATTACCAATGATTCTTTGATAACATGGATCCATGAACTGATATGCATCTCAAAAACCATACGTAGCCAAATATAAATAACTTAGATTATAAAAACCCACCCAACTAACCCTATAAGCTCCCCATTGGTGGCCCTAACCACCCCATCTATCAATTTGATGTTTGATCCTAGCTTAGAGGGTGGTATCAATATTTTATAGAGTTTAAAAATTTGTATAACCACTCAAACAAACCTAATAGGAAAAAGCTACAAAAACTAAACATTCTCAATGTGAACCCTAAGTGTTTATTCCATGAAAACAAGTCTTCATAATTAGGGTGTAAATAAATTATACCATATATTCCTAGCATTAAATTCATATAGACAATAAATAAGGTGCAAACCACTTTCAAACAATCCATAAAACTAAGATGCAAGATAAAATTTCAAATGCAAACCCAATACAAGCAATTTCAAATGGCATCATGAGAAATGTGCATGGGACTATACCACAAAATCTCAATTCAAATTTCCAATAGAACCAAAGGTTATTTTTCATTCATGTTTTTTATAATGCCATTTTTACAACAAATAAAACAATTCAAACAAAACCCAAAACAAAACTTACTTGGATAAATGTTTATAGTTGCCTTCTCATTTTATGCATAAGAGAGTCTATTTCTTTATTTATTTTTTCCATGCTTTCACACATCACACACATTATCTCTCATGGATAAGTTATAATTTTAAACCCTTTAAATTCTATATCAAAAATAGAATATCTCGAGTCATGGTTTAACAAGATGAAGGCATTAGCTTATATTCCCCCATGTCCCCAATTTCTTCCATCAGAACTATAATATATCTACTAAAAATATTCATCTCGATAAACCCAATCAAGCTACCAAAACTAGGAGAATATAAGTGGTATTAAATATCCCAAAATACTAGCAATGATAGTTAGCATTCCCACTGAGATCACTCAAGCCACAAGGAAAACAAAGTTAACAAATAAGGAGCTAGAGCTAACACATTGAATAGAGTACCATCGAATGCAAAACCTAAGTAATTTTTTAATCATATAATTACCATGTTATTTTATGCATAATATGGATTTATATGTAAGTTTTATAATTTTCAATAACAAAATGATAATCATATAATGTAAATCAATGGACTAATCTGCAATTAACTAAGACCAAAAAATATATCCAAGCAATTAACAAGGAAATAACAAATCCTTTAAAAAGTGCTAACCACTACCCTTTAGAGGTATATATTCACAATAAAATCAAGAAAATATAAATTATTATGAAGGATAGATTATAATAAATAGTATAATATCCAACCATGTCCATGTATCACATAAAATGACATTATCACAAGTGTAGGCTAGATCATAATTATTTCCATATCATGAAGTCATGTTAGAACTTGGTTCCAACTAGAATGAAATTCAACCATGATCATCTAATGCAATTATATATTTTAAAAAAACATATTTAATAAAGAAACTAAATCAAAAATTTAAGTCAATAATTAATAAATTGACACTCAAACATCTACACTTAGATCAAGCCTCAAATGAGCAAAATGCATTAAAAATTCAACAAATAGACCCAAAAATAAGTGGTTATTTTATAATATTAATAATCTCAACTCTTGTTGTTGTAGTGTAACTAAATTACCACATGCACACCCCTATCATCCAAACTTCATTGTCAAACCTAGCCCATTTTAGTTCCTACAGTCATGAAAATAAGACATTGGTAATTTTTGAACCATTTATAACATTAAATGTTCATAAATAAATAAAAAATATGATCAAAACATAATAATAATAATAATAATAATAATAATAATAATAATAATAATAATAATAATAATAACAATAATAATAATAATAATAATAATGACATAATAAAATGAATAATTATATCATCTAAATCAATTCCATGATCTAACAATCATAATAATCAAAACAACATATAATTTGTCATGCCAATGTCAAATAATAGTATTCAACAACTTTTAAATGGTTTGAGAAAATAGCTTATGAGAACTTATGAAAGGAAATATTTATTACAAGAGAAGTTTCAATTAACATAATGTAACTTTTAAAATTAGGTATCCATTACTATCACTTCCCAATATTATTAATTGATTAATGATGCATAATAGATAGTGTATATGTTCATTCAATAGTGGTGACACACTATGCATAACTCCATCTGGGCACAACATTAAACTTATTTATTTTTCCATACATTCCTAGGCATGACACATATGCTTTTTCTATTATGATCCCTTTCCCCATTAACCTAATGTATCCAAACACTTTTCCAAATTTGTGTGCATGTCATCCAATGTTCATTTGTCAATATTTGTGTGTGTATATGTACTCTACCTCACACTAAATTCAATTTTTAGTATTGTAATGAGATAAAAGTATAATGTTTTTAATTCACCACATATCATTATATTTTTTAATTATATTTTTTTGGAAAAATTTATGGTATTCCTTTAAAAAAAATCCTTTCTAAAATATTCACTAATATCTTCAATTTTATTTGTGAGCATGATCATTATGCAAGATGATAAAGATTACTTTGAAAAATAGAAATAAAAATTTAGAATAAATTTTTTTTTTTAAAAATAACACAAAAAACACACTCCCATAATCAATTATGTGTGTGTCATAGGGTTCACAATGAAAAAGCCTCTCTTGACTTGATCAACTAGTCTTACAAGGTTGTGTGCTTTATTACTACATCTAGAAGTGTGAGAATAAAAATATGCATATATTTTCAAATAAATTATTAAAATAATATAAAATCAAAAATAATATGTACTACACCTTATTTTTAATAATTCAAGTTTAAGTTACATATGATAGGGATTAATTTTACCCCCATTGAAATGGATAGGGAGCATTTCACCATCTAATATGTGACTTACATGCACCAATTTATAAAATATCAGGAATTATATAGGGTCACATCCAAAAAAAATTATATTTAGTGAATTTTTATCATATTTATAATCATATAATATAGCATGTGTACTTTTTCACAATATCTTCCCTTTTTGTGTTTGTCATGCTAAATCTTCTATCTAGCCTTTTCTCCTCCTTCACACCATTTCACTATATCATGCTTCTCATCAAGATTCATGACTCTTTGAGACACATGTAGAGAGATTAATTATTTTAAATTTAACCAAATCATGCAATACAATTATAGGGAAGTATTAATTCCTTTGGAAAGAGAGATTCCATCTTGAAGACTAGTTGGAAATGCATAGATTTATTTAAGTGCTTATAAGTGGTATGATATTCCCCAAAGACTAAAAAAAACTCATCATCCAAATATTTATGCTAGACATCACAAATATTTTTCAAATTCTATATGATTATTTTTATAATTATTAAATGGTTCCTTTCACTTGAGAGTGATAAGGTATTGTATTTTGGTGTGAAACCATGAATGTAAACAATAAAATAAACATTGTTTCATTTTAAAAATGGCTATCCTAATCAATAGTTAATATTAATACACATTCATAGCGAGTGATGAAATTTTCCCAAATGAAGTGCATTAAATTTGATTCTATAAAATTATTGGTTTTTAATGCCTTCAACCATATAGTCAAATATTATGTATTAGTAATGATATAATGCATTCTAGTTTTACATGCATCTAGGGAAATGGATTTTACAAAATAAATTTATCACTTCTAAAAAAAACTCCTAATAAATTATAGTAACCATAATAATCTCATCTTGTTAATTGGGTTTTATAATACATTTACATACATCACATTTTTTTGCATAGTATTGCATGTATTTAAACAATGTTGGCCGCCATATGCAAAAAAATAAGATATTGCACACAATAGCTTCACCATAATAATTTTTACCTGTAGTGCCCTCATTTTCATCAAACAATACTTCAACACATTCATTCTATAAGAAACAATACCATAATAGTTCATCTCTTCCCATATTTTAAATCTCTCCACTATTCATTCTATCAATGCCATGTAGGCTAATAGTTGATTCTTTTTATTCACTCTCCAATCATGTGGGGAAATTCTTGAAGTAAATAATTTGGTTTTATCATCTAATTCCTTAATAAAATGATGTTTTCAATAACATTATGCTTTACCATTGAATCATTTATGTTCTTCATATCTTCTTCCACAAAGATTTTTAAAAAATGGCAAACTCCATAATGGTCTATAAATGATAAAAATTGAGTGGCCAAAAGGTATTGGTAAAACATTTGAATCATGTAGATGATAGTAATTTATTCAGTATCAATTTTCCTATAATTTAATTCCATTGAAGTGCATTATTAATTTGAAAATTAAATAATGTGAAACATCTTATCATCCTATGGTTGTTCTAAAATGGAACCAATAGTTATGCATAAGGAATAAACATATACATGGAATGTATTATTCCAATAAAAAATTATAGGATGGACATCCTCTCAAGATTTTTTTTTAATTTGTCAAATGCCTATTTTTCTTGTAAATCCATAAGAAAGGGTCATATTTTCATAAAAACTCTTCCATTAGCATAACAATCTTCACATAGTTCCCAATGAATTTGTGATAGTAAATTTTATGGCCAATAAATTTGTGTACATCTCATTGAGTGGATGAAATATCCAAATACAAGATAATGAATAATTTGGTTAGATGTACAAGCATGCCTTCCCTATAGATAACATGGCTAATCAGGACCCCAAAATATGTGACAAACAATACTTATTCAAATTCAATGAAATTAAAAATTAGCCACAATAATCAAACATAAATCATATATTATCATTATGGTCCTTGACTAATCCATATATCATCTAATTACCTAGATATACTTGAAGGAAGTGATGAATAAAGTTCTTGAATGTAGACACAAAAAACACATGAATAGTGTTGGTGTGTTATTTAGACAAAATGACATAAATTTATAAATAATAATCCCATTATAATGTGAGTTTTGTTCTAGGATTGTATTCCTCCTTAATATACACTTGATGGTAACTAAATGACCCATCAATGCATGTGTGAATATCAAAAACCACCACTACTAGAATATCCTTAGTGAATGAGGTTAGAAATGGGTTAGTGACACGTGACATTAATAACTAGAAATGCACACATGTTTGGATGCAGAACTATTTATTAATACCAATCATGATGGGACTTACCCACTTTGATTCATCAATAGGATAAATAACTCAAGTAGTCAAGATGTTATCAATTTATTATTTTAATTTGGAATTTAGGTTTAGGTTCATCTTATGTGGTCTTTTATTAAAATATCTTATACCATACACTAAATTAATATTCATCTCGCACAAATAAAGGTGTACTCCCTTAATATCATTGTAATTTCATGATAAAATGTCTTGATACTCACATAAGAGCTTGCTGATGTGAACAAACTCTCCATCTATTCAATAATCACTAACTATGGAGATAGTTGGTCCTTATCTAGTGCCAATACTAATTTTATTTATCTCTAAAGTCTTATGATAGTACTTGTTATTATATTATTATGCATGCACCACCATGCAATCTCTATAGGATGTATTAGATTGTAAATGGTCTAGAATGTCTTTTAGTGTTTCCTCCTCTTTGTGCATGAATTTAACCTTACCACTATTGTAACAGCAATTATGATTAATCCAAACCCCTTCATACTCTACACTTTAATCACTATTTTTGGAATATTCTTCAAACATTTATGGTAAAGTTATACCTTTTTAATTATGCAATTAGTGTATGTGTTCTTATTTGATAGATTCATCATTAAATATAGATAGGCACATCCAAAGTAAGGGTTAGTATAGGTATATTTTGGGTGAGGATAATTATAAATTATGTATAAATGTTACCTTTACTTCCCTCCATCTAGGTGTACCATGGCATATCTCTTAGATAATGTACTATATGCCCAAGTATTCATTGTTTGATAAAACACATGAAACCATAACATTTTGGGAAGAGGATGTGTTCCCCTTGTCCATATCTCTTCATATATTTAAATATGGTTTTAAATAAAATAATGTTCACTATAAATTTTTATGCCCCAATGGTTATTTTTTAATTTAATCCAAATGTGTATAACCTCCTTGTCAGTGATGTAAGTTGGTAGATTGGGATTATGGGTATCCCACCAATACGTGGTCATAATTCTGATGGTGTATAGTATATATTTTAGTCACTCTTCCCACTTAAGAACATATGCTTATATATTATCCATAACAAATATTCACATATTTTAATTCTTCATATCATAGTAAATATGCAATCTTGCCCATGGTAAGTTAGTATACTCTTTTTATTTTATAGGTTTCACATAAAAACAAAATATTATTATCATGAGTTGAGCCAGTTTTTATATTTTATTATCATATTTTATATTGTGTAGGTGATATCCTATCTAAATATATAAAATTAAATATATGTCTAGTTACTTCATAATATTAATGTACCCATCAGTTATAAGCAACATTTGTGGTATCTAAAATGGATTTTTCATCTTCCCATACTAAAATTTATTCACTATTTTCATAAAAAAGATCCCCACCTTACACAATAATGTTTTACATATTGCTAATTTATTTTTCCATGTTTATAATTTTGACATAGGTTGTGCCATGATTAGGATCAAGAGGGATTATGATGAATTATTTTCCATTTTCAAAACTCATGAACCATCTATGGAAGCTTATATATACATTAATAACATAAAACCATGGTATTCCAAGAGATAATGAGTATTTATTAGCTTTAGATAACTAAATTACCTAAAAATATACATGAAATTTCACCCTCATTACATTAAAACGAACTTTTGTCAAGACTCCCAAGTGTTGCACATGAGTCTTGTTGGCTATGAAAAAACTTGATGAGAGTGCATTAGAGTATAATTTCACATATTGTGTTAGGATTATTTCATAATATTTTTGACTTGCATGCCTATGTATATTAGGCTATCCATATTGACTAACATATATTATTACATCAATTAGCAATTTTGGATGATATCCTATATTTTACATAATCTTGATCTCACATTTTTTTAATAGGAATGGTGTAGGCACATTACTCTTAGTTGTAAGGTGTTACATCAAATAGTTATTTATCATATGTATCATCCATTTTGTACACAAAATAGCTAATATATATGATAGATCATTCTCCTTTGGTTATTATGAATGCTTTTATTGAACTTGTTCCTTCATTTTTGCCTCTAGGTCATGAGAAAATGAGAGCTCTCCTTGAAAATTTTGCATCATTTCCATTATTTACTAAAAAATATAATTTTCGAACAATATATCATAGTATTGATGTAAGGGCCTATAAATTTAATTTTATACTCTAGTCTAAGCGATTACCCTATCCAAACCTCTTTAGATGACACATCTTGAGGTTAGGTGGTAGTACCATTTCATATTATTATATTTACATTTAGTCTCAATGATTTCCAGCATTAACTTAGCATACATTTAACTAATGAGTGCATAATATTGATCATCCCATAATGTTTTTCTAATTTATCCTTTTGTGTTAATGTTTTTATAAAATTTAGGGTAATATTTGCTTAAGCACTCACCTATATATAACTCACAAGTAAGAAACTTTAGGAAATACATTTTGTAATAATTATGAAAACCAAACTTATAATAGGTACATGGTGGGTATATTCACTTGTAACCACAACTTATTTCTACATAGGGATGCTGACCACCATATTATCCTTGGTTCTAGTTACTAGACCAGTAGTTTTTTAATGCATTCCACATTCACTTGCCTCATGTATCTTATCTATAACCCTAAAATCCTAAGTATTATAAGTGGAACACTCACATGTTTTATATCACATGTATATTTTAGTGTGGGCTACCCTTTTCCATAGGGATAGTTATGCATGTCATATCCTTCATGGAAATTTTCATAGGATGCAAGGAGTACCCAAACATTGTGTTTTGGAAAATTATTCTTATTATGCCAATATAACTCACATTTAATACAACATAGGAAACTAGATGTTTCATGCAAAATCTTATTAGTAATATTTTGTAAATGTGAGGTCATTGAAGCAATGTTTGCTTCCATAAATATGATTACTCCCATATCCATTATTTTGACTTCCTCTACCCATAGCGCTCCTTCAAATACTTTCTTCATATCCATTAAAATATTCATAGATAATGTGCATCAAAAATATGTTAGAAACCTACTAATAAACCATTATGCATGGTCTAGTGGATGTATGCCATATGAGAACTTCAAAATCAAGGTTTATAATTATTCATCATATTGGTCAATGCTCTTTGTCAACTCTTATTTGATCTCACTTAAGTTGGAAATAATTTGTTGTTAAAATTAAATAATGACACATTATTTTAAGAAAGCTTCCTTTAATTTGTCATAATGTACAATATCTTGGTCAAGATAATATCTATGATAAAAATTATGTACACCATCCAAAAACATGGTCCTAAACTAACTATATTTCCTATCTGGCTCAGTGACCCTCCTAATGTGTTAGATGAGTTTACATGTATGGATGTGTTCACTTGCATTATAAATACATATATACTTAGGAAGGAATAATTACATCTAATAGAATATTTTTTATGTCACTATTATTAGCATGATCAACACACTAATACTGGGTGTACTTGATTTGGATTTACTTTAGTAACATTTGATTCCTTTGGGGTTTCCTCTTGAGTTTTTTGGATTACCCTAATCTAGAGAGTAGCTCTAGAAGTTCCTACAATAGGTTTTTCCATGGTAGTTATGGATGCACATATTTATATTTCATCTATCAAGGTATTACTTGTGGGTGCATGTGGATTTAAACTCCCTCATTGTGACATCCCATGCATTACCAAAATATTTAGACTCACTTAGTTTGGTGTAGTTAATTTGTAACAACCCCACTAGGTTTTACTAGAATAAGGTGATTTAAAAAACATTTACACTAATTCAATTTGCAAATTCCTTCACACAAAAACCATAACATAATTATATTTAACTAAATACATTATTTTAATTTAAACATAAAGGTCTACATATAATATATTTAGCTAATGATTACAATATCAAGTATAATGTTGATTATAAAAGTGAATATTGTATTTATTTCATAAAAGTAGATTTACAAATTTATGCACTACTGATATAATTTTATAGCCAACTATTATAATGGTTAAATGTAAAAAAATAGTATAGTTTTAACATAATACATGGTTTAATAATAATTTACAATTATACAAGGCTCCATGGAGCATGCAATTATCATCAAACTTGAAACATCCATAAGTAATCATGAGTGTAGTCTCTATTTAAGTACTACTTAGGCGATGGAGATAATCATTTAAATGTTTTCCTACACCAATCATGGACCATATATCCCCCACACAATCTTCAAACTAGGTAATGGCCCTCCCTTCATAGATGGGAAGATAATGACATTGTGAGAATTAAGAGTGTAAACTAGAACTCGTATGTTATACAATAACTATTACATACAACATATCATAGATAAATATGTTCTTACATGATATCATAAAAAAAATGTAAACTAAATCAAATAGATGAAATGACAATGTTTAACTATAAACACTACTTTGGCCAAAGTTTTCCTTATAGTTATTTGATCTTGAGGATCAGTCAATCTCATACACACCACTAAATCAGATTACACCATCTATGCATATTAATGACACTAATAAATTATTTGAAATACATCTCACCTACTTGTTTAGTGTCATTAATACTAGGTTGGCTCATATATATACATAAAGTATTAAAACCAACTGATTTCATAATGTGTTTTTCCCTACTAGTTGCTACATTATGAACTACTACAAGAACTCATTTATTAACATTAAATCTATCAAATGGAATATAATAATGCAAATAACTAGTTTTATTTATAGCTATACAACCAATTCTCAAGATAATAATACCATTCAAGTAAGATTAAACATCATACTTCAAGTTACTAATTGTTTGTAGGCAAATTTTTACTTAATGTCATCCAACCATCTAACACTATTTTTTAGGTCATCATAAAACCATCTTATTTTCATATACATAAAAATAAATCAATAAGTTATTCATATACTAACAAATATTAATATGGTTTGTATTAACTCCCAATTACTGCATACTTAGAGGTTCTTTTAATCCATTAAATTTATATCTAAGTTTAGCTTATTAATTCAAGTAAATAAATTCACTCATATATCTTTATTATATCATATAATGTGATTAATAATATAATAAAATATTCATATTTATATATGGTATACTTGATTTAGAATAATATTCTATTAATGATTTACAAGTATCTCTCTCTCTCACAATACAAATATAAGTTTTATTTATATTTTTAATGTAAACTAGCACAAATAAATCTCCCAAATTCAAAATAAAGAGTCCCCTATATAAAAGACTTCACAAGTCATTTTATATCTAGCACTTACTACTTTGGCACACTAAATAATAAAAATTAGTCGATAGTATGGCTCAGAATTATGCATCACACATATATTTACATGATTTATTAAGGAAGGTCTTAGGAGAAAGTTCATTCTTACATATACCATGCACACTGATTATGCACATTCCCTAAGGGAAAACTACATTTCATCTAAGACCCTAACTTGAGGGTTAATGTAGGTAGTGATCAGGATAACAAGGGTTTTAGATCATGTGATCATACTTCCCCCTAACCCAACTTTTTCCCTTTTGGCTTCTAATATGTTTATTGTTTCATGTGTGTAAGCATACCTAGGGTTTGAGAAGAAAATAGGTTATACAGTGTCACAAATAAGTGATTTTGAATAAACAAGGACACCTACAAGACCTCAAAATTAGATCACATTAGAATCGAGAATTAAAAATCAAAATAAATAATAACTCTAGAATTGAACAATAGTGACAGGTGTTCTTATCTAGACAATAATGATGGGTGCTCCTATCCAAACTCAATGCACCTATCTAGAGCAAATTTGAGTTGTATATCTAGAAATTAATCCTTATTCCTGACTATTCTTGATTTTTTTTGGACTTTTTCAAAACCTGTAGATGACTATTTTGCCCAAAAAAGTCATTTCTTTTCCCCATGTAATTAATTTGGTCAAATTGGTATAAACCTATGTTTTACTACACTTGAATATATTTTACCCCTTATTCTAGCCCCTTTATTGTTTAGAAACTAAACCCTAGTTTCCCAAACACAATAAAAAAACATAGACACATGTATGTATATATGTACGTATGTATGTATATGTATATGCATATATGATTACTCAAATTTATTACTAAATTTAAATCATTTTTAATACCAAAGAATTATTAAAATTTATTTATATATATATGTGTGTTTAAATTCTAAATAACTTGAAGTCCATAACTAAGTGCCTCAAATAACATAGAATCATAGACAAACCCAATCACATATACATATAAGAAAATTTTAATGTATGAAAGGATATATTCATTTATATCTCAATGAGTTTTAAGAATTCATTCCTTTGACACATAATACCTAGCTAAGATTAAATGTGGTATAACAGTTGCATTATATTTCAAAAAAATGAATAGATATTAACTTATTATATCAAATGTCACATAGTCACAACTAAATAGAGCCACGCACGCACACGCGCGCACACACACACACACACACACACACACACACACACACACACACACACACACACACACACACACACACACACACACACAGAATATTCACATATAGGGATGGATTTACAATTATACTCCTACAGGTTGCAATAAAACCTTGTGCAGTCTCTTAATACAAGTGTGAATAAATATATAGGTTTACACAAAATTACCAATTGATATACATTTTATAATTTTCTCTAATCACACAAAAGGAAACTCCCAAAATAACTATGGTAGTTACCCAATCATCTGACAGTCATAAATTTAAAGCTTCTTAAGGTTTGAATCACATTATAAACACATCCTTATATGCAAATAAAATAACTATAAACTTAAAATTAGTATACATATATACAGATATATTCATCTCAATAGGTCATGAAAACTCGTCCATGTCTCATAATAAATGTGTATATACCTATGTATAGTTATATGATAGAATGGACTTTGTTATACAAAACTTGTTATACAAAAACTTCATCATTTAAGAGTTAATCCAACCATGTTATTATTTTATTTGGGATGGAATTATAAAAGTTGAAATGAATTCTTTGAAATAAATAAATTAAAGTTAGGATTTTTTAAATTACTTATTCCCATAAATTTTATTTTCATCTTTGATAAATATTACACATATCCATGTCCCTAATTCAGTATTATTTGTTAAATAATTTTTGACCCATTTCATACATAAAAACAACCCACCATATATTTTTATATTGAAACAAATGATTTAGTATTATTTTTTGAAGATTGGGATTTAACTAAATACTAGATTTACATTTAAAAATTAATCTATTATATCCATTTGCTCTCAAATTTTATTGTAGAGTTTCATATGCATGTTTTTCCATTTCTTAAATCTCATTAGATAATGTTTACATATCTCATTCTAAATATATCTATCCTGATAATCAATTTTTACTAAACATAATTTCCACATTATAACTAAGTTAATTATTTTGGTAATGAATTCACATTACAAAGTCATTTAACTAGGGTTTATAGAGTTATATATTTCACTCTATGAATGGGCTGAGCCCATCCCTGGTGCCAAGTATATAGCCCTAGTTTTTCTATAATTTCATAATAATGAAAAATGAAAATTGTATTCAATTAAAAAATTACTATATGTATATATTTAATTCATACAATTCAATTAAGAATTTAACCAATAGACCCTCCTTAGTAAAATAGGTCATGACTTTGCCAATTGGTAATACTCTTTCCAAAACTTCTTTAAACCATTTATGATTTCTTCTTTATTCTCTTCCTACATCTACCATGTATGTATCAAGGCATATTCCCTTCCATATTATTCTCATGCATGTTATTTTCATTTCAACCAAATCCCCAATCTCTCCACCAAATTATATGTAATCTTAATTAACTCGGTAAAAATATCCATGAATCCCCAAAATAATTCATAGGTTTTTGGGAATGACTTAATGTTAACCCATGTAACTAATATTAAAGTTTTCATAGTGGCTTAAATAGCTCAATTGAACACCACTCAAACCCTAAATTCATAAACCTTCATAATTATAAAAATTCTTTAGCATTATAACTCCACATAATAACATCGACTTAGCATAATGATCATGACAAATCAGATTAACCCTTACCTTGATAACTTAGTCAAATTAATAATTATCTAACACACAAAGCAATTAAGTCCCCTTTTCCTCTATATCAATGTATTATACAAACGAAAACCTACTTACCTTAAAATATTATTTTGATGTTTAAATATATATTTCCAAAAATATTCACACATCTCAAAGACAACAGGTTCCTACTTTGTACCACAACAAGGACATTCAAGGACTCCAATGTATATGTTATAGAAACATAATCACATGTAGTAAGTTAAGTAAGACAACATACAAAAATTTAATCCTACATATGAAAACACAACCAAATATAGACTATGATACCAACATGAAAACTAACCATTCTAATTTCAAAACATGTATTAACAACTACAAGAATAATATAAGCCATTTAAATCAAATAATGATTAAAAAGTAGATTATGTTATTCATGATGTGTGCAGGGTTCCTGCTTTCACTCTATCATCCACTAAATTACCTCCATATACTCCACCCTCTTTGATGATGCTCTCTACCCATCATATTTTGAGGGACAGACCCTATCCTACATCCACCTCAGAATAACAAAGGTAGTTATCTAGAATCAATATAAAATCTATAATATACTATTATAATGAACTAAGTAATAATGATCATTATGTATATAACATACAAGTATAAAATACTCAACAAGTTATTGATCATGAAAATAAGCAATATATATCTATCCATACATCAATATATTAAATCTAGCTTGTCAAAATAGTAATTAACCAATACTTAACCATAAAATCCACAAATCAATAGGTTATCTAGTCTAGATAAGAATTAGGATGTAACATAATCCTAATGATTTATATGGAATTAATTATTTTAACATAGTATTCTATAACTCCTTCCTCACAAAATATAAAATATAAATCAAAATAACAATATCCCCACTAATTATTATTTGATCAAGAGATACATGGGCTTGTAATTCAAGTAGACCATAGGTGGTAACATATTCCTTCATGTTGTTATGAATACTCTTAGGGATCTAAAATTTATTAGGATCCACTTTGTATAATTATTATTTCTTGGTGGTGTGTGCATCACCCTCAATATAGTGCATTTACTATGCATAACAGTTTTCCATAAATCATCCCTTACCTATATAGTTTCTCGTAACATTTCTTAAACTAGGATTTTCCCTCTCCCTAGGGTCCTTGGTGAAAATTAATTTTTTATAAGCCTCCTCTTATTTTTACACCTAAGTTCATAATCATCCATGTTTTTTTGTGATACCCTTTCCCCTTACTAAATTAAAAAAAATCATGTCCACCCTTCATTGTCTACCATCCACATAGCCCATGCATGGAATAACTTATCCAACCAAAAGGAGGTTCTCAATTCCTCAATCCAAAATAAATTTATATATCTATATTAACAAATTAGATATATATTAACCCCTTGGTTCATAGAAAATGATACTCAAATTAATTCTAGATAGGAATACATATATATAACAAACTCTAAAATGTAATTATTTAGAATGTTTCACCACCAAACATCAACAACTCTATCACACATAGTGTCAACTCATTATAACTGCTCAACATGATCATATGTATAATATTGTTTGAAACCATAGTTCATAATCTTTCATAATACATAGTCATCTATCCATGCATGTAAATGTCCTATAGATTCACAAAAAAATGACTTGTAAATGGGGTCATGTAAATTATCTTCCATAAATCCCTTGGGGGACAACTTTCCAAGGATAAAATTATGCAACACAAATTTTTAATATAAACTATCCACTCACTATTAAATATTATGTAATTAAATTAGATAAATTATCCTTTCTTACCATCTTACCTTCTCATTCAACTAGTATCGACAATGGAAATAAAATTGTTAAGGACTTATGCACTTCATGAGTTCTATGCCACTACCACTTACCAAAACATTAGTCACTCAACCATTATGGGATATCATGTTAAAGGTTAGTGCACTCACCTTAGGTCTATATAGAGTGCAAAGTCATAAATTTAATTTTTATTAAAGGAGATATATTATATCAAAAACTAAGTACAATAAATATGAAGGCTAATACTCTAAATTTTCCTAGTTTCATAGTATAAATAATCTATAACATTACACAAGTGCATTCATACACCCATAAACTTTGAATAATATTATACCATTTCAATAATTTTTTTAAAAATACAACATTTCACAAATATTTAATAAATCGTACATACTTCTTAATTATACTTCTCAATTATAATACATAACATGATGTAGAATACTAAATATAATTATTTTTTATTCTAGAAATATAAAACTAACATGATAACTTCTATATATTTTTCAATGAAGTAAGGTGGGATTTTATAATACCCAAGAACCAACCTTTCACCTACATCTCATTAATGTGCATTCCTAAGTACACATAATATCTTTTTATAAATAGTAACATTAACTAATTTACAGTCAAAGTCCTAAAATTTATTCCTTTTGTATAAATGGATTTTTTAAGGAAGGAATCCATGTTTTGTAGGGTTTTTTTCTAGATTTAATCTAAATTCATGGTTTGTGTAATGTGTTATATTAAGGACATTTTTTTGTAATGTTTATGATATAAATAAAAGGGTGAGGGGCCCTCCAACCCTCTTTTACCAATATAAATTATAATGTGTCGATATATTGGTACCAATTTAATTGAGTTAAAATAAGTGAAACATAAAATGAAAAAAGGAATGAATAGACTTAGTGGTACATAAACCATGCTACCAATTTTTAAAATCTTAAACTAAAATTGATCCCCAATTTCATAATCCAATTATATATAATAAAAAATTGAAAATTAAAAATTCATTACTATAATCTAGTGATAAAGAATTTGAAAATACGAAACTAAAACTTTATTTCCCCAATTTAGTGATAGGTAAGATGAAAATAGAAACTAAACTTGATTTCCTTAATCTATTAAAAAAAAGGTGAAAATTGGATCATACTTACCCATGCAATATATAAACATATTTTATAAACCAAATAAGTAAATATATGGTACTTGTAACTTGTAACTAGTAAATTTTAACCTTTTGTAATTTAAGATAGAATATATTGATTTTATGGCCCTTTTTGAGGTGAGGTATGTTCTTACATATCACTCATATAAAAAAACTCATACACGCCTTTTGTAAAATAGATAAAACCAAATAAGTTTTAAACATTGTGAAATCTCACTTACAACATAGGAAAATATAGGAACATTGAAAGATGCAATAATGTAATCTCAATATTCAACTTTTAACCTGATACTAATATGTCTATATTGAAACATGATGAATAAGGGTGTAAATAGTAAATGAAACAAAAAAGTATATGTAATTATTTTACCCTAAACTAAAGTAAAATTAATTACCCAATATAATAAGATTCTATAATATTGACAATATATAGTAATAAATGTAGATATTATAGTAACCACAATGTGAATAACATGAATGAAGGATATCAATTGAAAATTTCATCCTTATATAATAAATTTAATATCAATTAACGCATGGTTGAGTTAAGACCCCAATGAAAAGATATAGGTGATAATATCAATAATAAAATTAGTAGGTGATAAATGGTATGCCTAAATGTAATTGTAAAAAGGGAAAAGTGATATTCCCTAATGTAATTATATTCCCCTATCAGGTCAAGATATAGAAATGAAGAACATAATAGTGAAATTCCCAATAAATACATTACCTAAACCAAAAAATGTTGGTAATAGACATAGTATACTAGCATAATATTGTGCATGATATGGATCATGTCACAAATCTTATGATATAACATTGTATATCTAGTTAATGTAACCATATATAAAAAATTTAACCACAAAAAAACATAAAAACCCAAAAAATTATGAAATAAATCACAATAAGTGTAATAAATAATACATGACAAGAAATTCACATAAGCAAACTTAGGGGCATATAATAAAACATGAAATCATAGGGCGTGCAATAAAAAACACAATGTAACTATGTAATAATCATATGACGAAACATAGTGTATCCATGTAATGAAACACACAAGACACAAGATAGATAAAGTTATGCATAATAAGTTTTACAAATATCTATATATATATATATATATATATATATATATTAAAAGAAAAAATAAGAATGATTGTATTAAATTTCCTCCATAGGATGCCCCTAGGTGTAGGCACTATGAAGGTATAAATCACATATAAATCCCTAATAATATGTAACCTATATATCATTCATCTAACTCAAATAATACCATGATAATGAAATGTGTAATAATTGATATGTAAACCTCTAACATATGAATATAAATATGCCATGTAATAATGTGTAATTGTGTAACTAATAAAGTTTTTTTTTTTTTAATTTATTTTTATTTTTTTAAGAATTTTTATAGGAATGAAACAAGAAATTAAAAATCCAATAGGAAAAATTAATAGAAATAAATGGGAAATGAATCAATAAATAAAAAAATCCAAGAGACAAAATTAAAGAAAAAGGAAGAAATATAAGAAGAAAAGTAAAGAAGAAAGAAGGAAAATCCAAGAGGTAAAAAAGGGGGAAGCAATGAAACAAGGGTCAAGAAATACACATGACAAGAGGAAAAAGTGAAAATAATAAATAAGAGTTATATCCATACTAACACTAAAATTCCCTCAAAATTTAATGTGCAATAGGGTAGGTGGCTTGATATATATGTATTGTCATCATTGGCAAGTATGTGTAAGATTTTCTAATGGGATATAATAATAAAAGGGGAAATAATGAAATAAATAAAAATAAACTATGGGGATATAATGAATTAATTGTAAACCAAAATCATGAAAGGAGAAGGTAACTTACAAAATCAATCAAGAATATAAATATAAAACCAAAAAGAACATGAAAAAATGAACAAATCAAGAGTGGATAGCCAATGAAAAGGTAGAAGGAAGAATGAAGAAACAAAATATATATACATGAAACTAAAAAAGAGAGGAAAGAATAAAAATAATACATGTATAGTATATTTTTCTATTGACGCTCTTAGTATAGGAAATCAATGTTAAACAATGATCCCATATAAATTCTAAGCACATGCATAAAAATATACATATTCTTCTTCATGCTAAAAATTTTAATTTCTCATGGACCATGAGTTTGAGGAGTTAAATGTGCCTTTATAAGTATTTGAAACATAAAAGTGAGATGTATTATAAATATAGTTATGAGTTATATTTTCACCTAACTCATCATCACTAAGATATTCATCATGATAATGGCTAATAGGTGACACTTTAACCTCTTGAAAATAAACACTTTTTAAACCATCTAGTGGAAGTTGCATGACATGCTTTATATTTAATGCACACAAGAGGTTGTGATGATTCTACTTTAGGACATGGATGAGTAGGTACTAAAACTCTATATGGTGTCTTCACTTAAGGTTTAATAATATAAAATTTATAGATAAATTGAGGTAACAAAATTTAGGTATCACCTCATGTTGTTCTTGTATAAGTATCTCATAATATGTGCCTAAAATAGTGATAATTTTATTATTATGAAAAAACTTTAGACATTTATGTAGTTTGGATGTCATATATTTCATTTAAATTAGCCATGGACATCCAGGTAATAGATCATATGTCTCATTATCTAGCAATAAATCAAACCATTATAAAATGGTCTTAGGACCTAAAAACCCTTTATAGGTGTCTATGTTAGATTTTCATAGCCTTTAATAACTATGGTTATATTAAGTAATTCTTTTTGAGTGTATCCTATACTAGAAATAAATGAAATTGTATGCATGTTTAAACTTGAACCATTATCAACCATAATGATATGTGTAATCTTAGGATGTGAATTGATTAAAGCATGTATGAATAATAAAGCATTACTGGAATTATATTTTGAAATATAATTTTCATATAAAATAATATATGTAACCTATTTTCATGCATCTATGACCACACATATGAAGATATGAGAATTGGAAATTTTTGGTTATTTTGTAAGTGTTTCTACGTTTAAAATATATTTAATTTTTAGTATCATGATTTGGAAGTGTATTATTAAATATTTATGAAATTTATTTAGGTGTATCAATTGATTCATTTAATTTAATATTGTGTCCATACACATGAAAAACATTGTTATCAATTATATCATAATTATTATGTCTCATTGTAAAAAATATATTGGTAGTATGTACCAAAGATCAATGATATTCAAAATATGTATTCATATGATAATGTTTATGTAAATGTAAAAATGTATATAAATCATCCTATATAGGTAAATATATCATGTTATAGTCAGTCAATCATTTAATAAATTGGTGAGGATTCTTGAGAAACCTTTTAAATTTTCTATGATCTTAAGGAAAAAAAGACAAGCATGTTAGGTGGTTGTGATACTATGTTATTTTCTTATCTTATTCTTAGCTTTAAATACTAGGTATTAGTGCTTCATATGTGGGATATTATATTGCATGTATGTCTATGTGTTGAGTTTTATTAATAACCCATTTGTTGAATTGTATGATAATAAAATGAATTATATGTGAGATAAAATAACTCACTATAAGATAAACTTATGAGAGAGTCTTTAGTATATGAGATAAAGTGATTTATGTTATTGGGGATGAGTGTTGATTCATTCCTCGTATGAGAATAAAACACTATATATTTTAGTGATTTTGATCAATAGAATTATGTTTTTTTGATCGACTAAATTATCTTGAGAGTAATCTTAGATATTCTTCAACACTAGTATCATAAGATGTTTCAAACTCTCTAAAAATTTAGGTTTTGGTCAATGTTAGATCTTTGGAATGTAGACCATGTCTAAGGCATTTATTTTCTGATAAAATTTCATTTTGTTTATCAACATTTTTTTAGTGTATACTACTACAAACATTGTTGTCATTAAACCATTTCTCGTGTTTCTTGAACTACATCAAATGGCATCAATTTATTTTAGGTCACATTTAAATTTTTGATATTTACACTAATTTTCATTCATGATTGATGAATCAATTCATACACCTACATGAGGGTTTGACTATTCAAAATTTTCACTTAGTGTGGATTGTCATTAACATTGATTTGATCCATTTGCGTTTGTAATTTTTATTGTTAAGGATTACAATTTTTTCCATTGGCTCTAAAAAATTAATTTCTCACAATTGTTTCCTAACTATTCATTTTTGACTCACCTTTGAACACCTCACTTCTTGTTTTAACTTGGCAAGTTGCATCACTCGACAATTGGCTAGTTGTTTCAAAACATCTTTGAGGCAACTTGTCCCTTACCAACTCACTATCATTGGTGATCTCCAGCATCAAAACACCCATGTGGCTCTATTCAACTTAGAAGGATTTAGATCATGCAATGAAATCTTCAATCAATCCTAATAACTTCCTCATGACTATCTCCTCATTAATCCTTTGCTCACCCAAAATTCTTGCAAAAAGATCTTTATTCATGGCTTCAATGTAGAACTATTTAGAAACTACTCAATACACAATGGTATTCCTTCATAATTCTATTATTTCATACAAATTCCATGCTTTTATGCCAAACTCATGGCATCTATTTAGGTTATGTTAGGTATAGTTTTATTTTAACTTTTAGCTTTATTTTTTTAGGTTTTTTTCATTTTTTTGTGAGACTATGGTGTTATTCTTTGTAAGTAGTATTTAGGTAATATTTATTTTATGTTATGTTATTTTATATGGATTTTAATAGTTTAGTGTTTAGGGGTAATATTAAATGTGTTTAGTATTAAAGTATGATGTTTAAAATCATATAATTAAATATATTTTTTATTTATAAGTAGGTGTTAGTAAGTTTATCAATTTAAGTCATAAAAGAGTTTCTTAATAATTATTATTTATTATTAAATATTTTATTTTGTTATAGTAATTATAACCTCTTGATGTGATCTAAAATGAGAGATTATGCATATGATTTCAAATTCACTAATTTAGGATACTAATATAATTTATCTCAATTTCTTATATTTTTACATGAATAATGGATTAAATGATTGAAATGAGATATAATAATGATTAAAAATAATAATTATATTGATATAAATAGATACAATACACAAAACAAATTGATAATGGATTTCATCTAATTTAGAATATGTCTTCAGGTCTGAAAATCACTTGAACTAATCTTATTAATGATTCAAATCAACTTCTCATACAACATTTACACCAATTTAATGTCTTCGATATACAAATAAGTTTGTATTTGTCTTTAAGAAGGTTATCAATATGTCCTTGTTATAATAAAATATCACCTCACTTGTTTTTTATTTCCTTTTCAAAGGGCCAAAAATTACATTTCAAATATAAGTTTCCTCCTTTTATATCATTTCTAAGATTCATGGTATAATGGCTAGGCACTTATCCTTTTACCCAAAGCATAAGGGTTCAAATCCCACTCTAAACACTCCATCTAATGATTGTATTACAAAGTTTTAAATAATAAATAGAAAGTATTTCTTTCCATAATAAGTCATAGCTTAGTTCATAAGGATTAAAATAACTTTGGAGGGTTGAGGAGGTTTATCCCTCCTCCCACACATTAGTTCTTGGAAGTTTTTTTTAATAATGCCTTTCTTAACTTTGAATATGTTAATCCCACATTTGTGGGGATATCAAACAAAAAGTAATTTAAAATAGATTATTCAAACCTTATTATTTTCTCATGATTCCACATTCTTGAGTCTTGCCTTGGAACTTGGTTTGGAAGCTTTTCAAAGGCCATGTTGTTTTGAATGTTTGGCAGTTGGATGAATGCCACATGGTGGTTTAGGAGGGTTCCACAAAGTTTTAGCACCTAAATTTGTAAAATAATTAGAATTTAGTCCCACATTTATGGGAGGAAGTCCATTTAAAAGGTTTATATGTAAAAAGGCTTACATAACATATTGAATTGGTAGAAGGATCCCTCTCCATAAATAAATAGGACCTAAACCGATTGATGGGACCTAACCAGTAAATAGTGTGGGAACACCTGAACTCAACTTAAAAGCCTGGAGGAATGTTTTCATAGGTAACCAAAAACCAAATAACCCATTTTCCATTCTCTACCACATGGAACCATCTAATTGGTCCACATGTTAGAATATAATTGGTTCACTTGTAAAATCCATATAGTTCTAGTCAACATTCTAATGTTACCACTATAATTTCATATATATATATATATATATATATATATATATATATATATATATATATATATATATATATATATATCCTATTTTCCATAACTTCAATGGGTCATAACTTTTGCATACAGTGTCAAAATTACTTTGTTAAACTGCTACCATATAAATTATTTGATGTGAGGGATATTTTCAGAATATTGCATACCATATAATTATATTAGTGTGGGGATCCTCCTATATCATTCCTACCTACTAAAAAGTTTTTGGACCACCAAAATTTTAATTTTATGTTGAAAACAAGTGAGGGTACAACTCCCTCACTTTTATGGTTTCCATCCATCTTGCCTTGCTTGGATTTATTATTTTTAGGATAAATCACATCTTTAAAATCTCCTCTTCATGAAGTTATTTTTTCTATCAAGATTCATATCTTCCTAAAACTCATCAAGATATTTATGATCAAAATCATCTATAAATGGAACTTGAATATTCTCACCTTGATCTATTATAGGTAGCTCATACAATTTCAAGTTTTAAACATTTAAAACTAAATACATATGCATGTAAGGTGGTAGTTCAAATCAAAAAGCATTATTATCAATGTTTTTTAAAATTTTAAATGGGGCATACCTAATTGGTTTTAACTTTTCACCTTCTACTTTGAGACATTATTTTCTTATGTGAAGCCAAACTAGATCACCAACTTGAAAGTGATGATCAACTTGATGTTTATCAAGTATAACTTTGTAATTTGATTGGCTCTTTTCTAATTGCCCTTGAATAGATTTATGAACTAATTGGATCTTCTGGATGAATCTATTTATTTTTATACATATTTTTTTCCATATGGTATTGATTCTTACCCAAAAGTGAAGTCCAATGGGAACTTGTGAAAATAACTAAAACAAGTCTCTAAATGTGACTTCTATGTATAATAATATATGACATGATTTTAGGCATGTTGAACATAACACAAATACTCATCCTAAATCTTGGAATACTTACTAAAATACCCTTGGATTAAATGAACCACTGTATAGTTAATGACTTTTATTTGGTTATCAATTTGTATATTAAAGGTTATTATCTTCTTTAGTTTTGTGTCCATAAAGTCCCAAAAATATGACCAAAATATCCCAAACGAAATGATTATATTGATAAAAAACAATAGCAGTGTGAAAACTAGAATGAACCCAAACATTGTTGAAGAACAAATGTGTAATATCATCACATGTGATAGTCTTTTTACAAAGCACTAATACACACATTTTAATAAATATATCCACAACCACATATAAATAGTAATGATTATTTATATACATATTAAATCCACCCACAAAGTCCATATAAACCCTCTCCCATTGACTAGTTAGTATGGGAAGTGGGGTATAACATCCCAACTTTGTATTACTAGGCTTGCTACTGGAAAAAATAATACAAACTTTTACATATTTGAATACATTTTCATAAATATAAGGCCAATAACAAAAAATTTTCAATTGTGTAACCATTTTCCCAATGCCAAAATGACATGAAATAAGATAAGTATGCACTTCCCTAATCACATGGAATCTAGCATCTTACATAGTGCAAACTCCCCAAGATGATACAATAATACATCATGTATGTGATATTATAATTATTATACCTACTTATCATGGGTTATATCTTCATGGGCATCCTTAAAACCAACATCTCTAGAATAATATTCCTTATAAATTTCATGCATCAAATAACTATGTTGTAAAAGAATAATTGCAATAATATGAGGTATTGAAATCATATCAACTAGCTTGTTTTGTGTACCTTTTTATACCTAATCATTAGATGGATATTTTTCAAAAAACCCATCCAAAAAAAGTGCCTTGACTATTGTAGCTTTGATTGTGATTGGAGATATTACAAATGATGGCAATCCATATGGATGATTGTTCCTTTTCCCATAAGATGATGATTTAGTTTTTTCACACTTTGAACCAAGGCATACAATTATTTTTCATAAGTAAGATAGTTGCTTACCACACTTATGAATATCTTAGAATGATAGCATATAGGCTTTTGGTTTTGCATCAATTTGGAACCCATGGCATAATCACTTGCATCAGTTTCAATATTAAATGGATATTATTAGTTTGGAAGTTATAACACTGGGGCTATGATTATCTTTTCTTTCAATGTGTCAAAGGATTTTTTATGCTTGCCTTCCCACTAAAAAACCATTTTATTATTTTGCTCCAAAATTATAAGGCCCTTAGGAAGCTTCTAACTTTAGTTACATTATTAGGAATAGGCTATTTCATAATGGATTCAAATTTATGTGGATCAATTTTCAATTTGGCATCCCCTACAACATAACCTAATATTCTAAATATGTTTTACCATATTTATATTTAGACATATTTAGGTACACTTTATCATTTTTCAACATTTTTGAGACTTTCTTAGTATGATTTACATGTTCTTCCCCAATTTTGCTAAGGATAAAAATATCATTTAAGTATATTATTATAAAATAATATATAAATGGCCTAAATAAATCATTCATAACTAGATTAATTAGGGCAAGGGCATTAAAAATACCAAAATTCATAACAAGCCACTCAAAAAGACCGTTCTTAATTTTAAAAGTAGTTTTACAAATATCACCTTCACTAATTATAACCTAGTGAAAACCAATTCTTAAGTGTAAGTTAGTGAAATAAACATAATTTTTTAATTGATATATCCAATCATAGATACAAAGAAGAGGTAGTTATTTGTAACCATTATTTTGTTTAATGATAAAAAAATCCATGCATATCTACCAAGTACCATGTTTCTTTAGTACCAAAAATAATGGTGAACCACATGGAGAAATGCTTGGCCAAATGACCCCTTTCTTAAGAAAATCTTGAACTTGCTTCTTTATTTATTCATTCTCCACCATGGACAAATTTACATGCCAATATTAGGAAGAGGTGCATCTTGTTATATTTATATCTCATGTTAGTTGCCTTTTAGGAGGTAAACCTTGTGGATAATGAAAAACATCATTATAGTTAGACATAATGTCAACTATTGCATGATTATGTTTAGGATCACAACCTTATATATCCTTGAATTTATCATTATCCTTATATTTTAAAATCAAAAGTAAAAAACTATTACTTACATTGAAAATCATTTTCATTTATCCTATAGATACAAGTGATAAGTATTTGTTTATTTGATAGACTCTTATAAATTATTTAATCCCATATTTTATTGTTTAACCCTAAATTTTAGATGTGGAGCCTACTTAAGTAGATATATTTAATAATATATAAATGATAATGAATAATGGTGATAATTAGATATATATTAGTTCAATTAAATTATAAACTTAAATATAACATATGTTAAATTCATTAAACTGAGATAGGCTAAAAATACTAAGTACAACTATGCTAGATATGGAAATGACAAATAAATAATTTACTTAGTTTGTTTTGATGTTAATATAATTATGGATTTATAATAGGTGGGAAGCATAATAGAAGAGGATTCTTGAACAATCACAAAATTCTAAATTGAGTTCATATAGAGCCTCAGACACTAGTGTTATCCCTAAATGTTAGCATCGATGCTACTATCTAAACCAAATGCAAATGTCCTATATGAAATAACTACAAGAAAAGGATGTGAATACCTGAATGCTTATGGACTTGTCTATTCCTTCACTCTAGTGAATTTAGATATTACTCATAGACTATCGATCCTCATGAAATTATAAAACACTAATTCTTCACCTTTATAGTGACCTTGGGAAAAATGGGTTAGTGGGAACATGGTGTTGATTTTATGCAAAGGCCCCATTTATCATTGAACATTGCTTACATATCCAATACTGTGAAGAGGGCCTCAAACTTATGTATTTATCTCCTATGTGTTGGCTTGTGTGTGAATCATGCAACATGTGGAAAATAAGTACAATAGTGACCTATCTTTTATCTTGGAAAATTAGTCTCTTAGGATACTCCTTAAATACTTCATACCTATAGATGTACATTCCCTATGAATGATATGGATATAGGAATAAATAGGGAATTTTTTCTCAATTGAATGCTCTTTGGTATTAATTCTACATGAGGAATGAATTAGGATTGATTTTAAATATATTCCACTCTTATAGATAAATATATCATAATAAATCACTTAGGCTAACCATTAAGATATGTTTTATTTGTAAATTTGATAATTTTATGACACTAGACACCTACAACATGATAGGACACTAGCATTGATGTAGGGGTCTAAGACTGACTCTTGTGTCCTAGAAGTTAGAAAATAGTTACATTCTCAAAAAAATTTAGGGCATAAGATAATCATATTTTAAGCATTTTTGGAAAGATAAAGGTATGGGTCAATAATATAACACTAGTTAGACCAATAAATAGGCCAAGGGGAAAAAGATAGAGTTGATATAAGAATTATAAAAGTGAGAAAGGTACATAACTAAGAGGAATAAATAAGGTTTAAGTTACCAATTGTACAATATTGAGGTGTTATATAATTCATAAATATCATATATATTTTTCCCACCCCCTTTAAGCTAGTAATGAAATTACTAGTTTCAATGAGAAGAAATGTTTACCTTGGTGTGTATAACATTCCTTGCCTTTGTGTGATCCAAATTTGAGTGTATTTTTGGTGAATAAAATGAAACCAAGAATATGTTATAGTATATAATCAGTACATATAATCTAAAATTGAAAGCATTGAAAATATTGAAATTGAAAGAGTAAGGTTTAGGAGTACACATGTGTATTGATGTGCCTATTGGTAACTTAAATTAAAAATATGTATCATTTTGAATAAATGGAACTAATATTGGTAAAAATATATTAATTTATAAAGTAATATATCTAAATATATATAAATATATTTGAAGGTACATGCCCCCAACCTTAAAGAAAAAGGTGAGTTTTCACCCAACATTTGAGATTAGCTCAACCTTGCAACCCCATCATACTTATAACTTCATGATTATGAGTGAATAAAGTTAACTCATACTATTAAAATAGGGATACTATATAATACATTCAAGTACAACCTAAGAACATGACAAGATTAAGTGAATTAAGTAGAGTGGTTGAATATAATCCATAAAATTCAAACCTAATCGGTGGTGATAGTACCTTATATTGTTTTAAAATTTGAAACTAATTTGGATTTTTAAATATTATTAACACATTTCATAGTATATGCACCATAGAATCTACCACAACTGTGAGTCTAAATTATATAATTGTGTGCTTTGGTCAATTAAGAAATTGTGTAGGTATTGAGAACATGATTCTAAAGCATGCCCCCACTATATATGGAGAAAAATAAAAATTTAAATAACTGATAATGTGGATGATATGTTTCTAAAACATTCCCCCATTGAGTTGGGGTGTGCCAAATATTGAATAAATGTGGATAACATGCTTCCAAAACATGCCCCCACTGAATCTAAAAGCTATGCAAAATACTAAATAAATGTGGTGAACATTATTATAAATAATTCCCCAAATGACTATAAAAACTATGTAAACTACTAAATAAGTTTGGAAAACATAATTCCAAATCATTCTGTCACTAAATCTAGAAACTATGTCAAATATTAAGTGTGGAGAACATGCTTCTAAAACATGCTCCCATTGAATCTAAAAACTATGCTAAATGTGGAAAACATGCCTATATTACATGCCCCCACTGGTATTCCACCCCCCCCCCCCCCCCACACCCACACCCCCCCCCCCCCCCCCCCCAACCAATTTTAGGTGAGGTAAGAATAGAAACTAATAGTTACCTCACCTCAAAATGATAAGACAATTATATAATTTCTAAATAGAACCATGTATCATATAGAAAAACATGTTTAGGTAAATGTAGATCAGAAGTGCATAGAACAATCTGATCACGTGAAGGCCTAATATGTATGATAAATATCATGGAAACATGTAAATATAAATAGTAAAATATCAACAATAAAATCAATCACACACATGAGATCACTCAAAATCAAGTCAACATACAATGGTCTTATGAAACTAAAAATAAGGAGCATATTCAAATTCTTCACAATCTAAGGAACATGACTTAACCAAATATCAACACAAGTAAGAATGACATGTTTAAATGTTTATGTATTAATAAATGAGATATTCAAATTTTAAATAAATCATTCATAGGCATGTGGGATACAATTAAAGGAGAATATTCAAATGATTGATCAATCAAAATAAGAGCAAGGTAAGACACTCAAGGAAATGCATAAAGTAAATCAGAAGAAAACAAAATAAAAATATCATAGTATCCCATGTATCAAATGTGTTAGAAAAAATATCAAGTGTATATCATATCAAGTACCTTGTATAAGATATAATCATGGATAAAGGCATTTGTAATTATATAAGAGATCAAACATGATAATGAAGAGACCATAAAATTATATAGCATGTGTATATCAAGATCAAAGAACTGGATGTGCCCAATGTCCACATGACATGAGTAGATGGAAGGCCCAACATCTGAAATAGGAATATATCATGTATCTATATATGATTGTATCACACTCAAGTATAAGCATAACACATATGTGTATGTATAAGTCGCTGATATTTCATCCATCAACATGGAACTAACACTTTCAGGAAGGCAATAGAGCATGTAGGTGCTGAAATTTTATTTATATTTTTGAATGACTTTTTTATTTTTTTAATATTTTAGAATATATAAAATATACATATCATACTACGATCTCATCTAAAGGATTATCATAGGTATATCCTCACTTAGAACCTAGTGTAAGAAATTTATGGTACTATCAAATGATCTAAGCAATATAGTATAAGGGTGAAAATCATGATGAGTATAACCTATATACGTAATTAATTTCATGTTTCAAACACTTTTTCTTGCATCATTATCAATCATAAGATGGTGTATAGTTTGGTGATCAAATAATGTTTGAATGAATAATGAGTGAAGATCAGAGTCATCATTCTTAACCTCACTATCATATAAATTAATAGATGATCTCTAAACAATAGTATGTGTATGCCATGTATAGGTACCAATAATACCATCTAATGGGTGCTCATACTATGATTGAGGAGGATGTATGTTATTATATGCCATTTGCACTTCTAGTTCCTTCTTGGAATGATCTTGCAAAAAAAAAATTATATCTTTTACATTTTTAGTGATCACCAACTTGTGAACTTGATTCCCTAGGATGATCATCAAATTTAATATTTTGTTCATCAATAAGGTCTTGGATACTATGATTCGAGGTAAAACATATGTTTGTAGAATGCCTTGGTCCCTGGTGATAATCACAATAAGAAATCACATTGTATCCTTTGTGTAAAGGTCTATTAATTTCAACCTCTATAAGATGAGGGAGATGTATAATATGACACTCTACTAGTAATTAGATTAATCAAGTGGTAGACTCAAGTAAGTGTGTAAATTGTATCCTTAGTGCATTAGATAAGACAAGCTAATTAGGCTACTATGAAATTACACTAAACATAGTGCTTGTTTAATTTTTAGGCTGAAGAGGTTTTACCTTATAACTTGGTTTAATTTTAAACTTGGAACTATATATTGATGTATACATAGATGGTGTGTTTACTACATAATTAATATTATTCAATGAAATAAGCATCATTACATGGTCCCATACAACATGGCATAAGTCATGAAAATATTTGAACTTCTTGAAAATAATGGATTCATGTAAAGGAGAAAGCAAAATTTTCCCAAATATGTCTTAAGACTCTTTATCTACCATAATATTAGTCATTTTAGCCAACATTATCTTGTACCTCAAGACATATTCATTGATAGGTTCATTTGTTCCTTATTTACTTTTGTCAGTTTGATAATATGAAACATATTTAGAAATATTAATGTAAAAGTGTATGAAATACTAATATGTAATAGGTTTGAATGCTTTCATGAATTGGAGAGGTAAATAATAGCATCACCTAAAATCATAGTACTTGAGGATTATAGGGAATAATTTGGTCAAAATATTGTCATTAGAGGCATATTCAAGTCATGCCACATAAAAGGATTGAAGATGTTGTTTAGAATCACTGTTGACATCATAAAATGTAAAATTGGGTTCAATAAAACTAGTTGGTAGTGGGTACAAATATATCTAAGGTGCAACAGGATTATGTAACATATCTTAGGAATCAATAGCATGAAAATATTTTAAAGTTTTTTGTCCAATGTTTTTAACCTTATCCTCTAATGTCTTTATAACTTCAAGGAGTGTTTAAACTATAAATCCATTAGGGTTTAAATTGACAAGTGTATTAGTCACCAATGGAGAATTGAACATGATTTGAGTAGTAATAGGAATTAAAACCAATATTTAATTTTAATATTTTTTAGTCCCATGGTAAATGTAAAAATAGTATTTTCATGAAACAAAGGTTGAAAGACATAATCTATGACTCCACTAGATGTAGGTAGATTATTGGTATGGATTTAGTTATAGTACCTTCTAAGTACTCACCATCACTAGGTGTGGAAGCCTTAGATTTATCATTCTTACTTATTTCATCTCTTGTAACATACAAAAATGCATCTATTAAGCTCTTATTATTGTTGAGATTAGTCAATAATTCTTTATCTTTCATTTGAAATTAGGTTTTTATATTAACATTTTCCATTGATTCACATATGAAAAATTTAGAATTTTAAACAAATTACAATAATTAGTGGAAATAGGAAAAATAAAACTCAACCACCTAGGGTTTGGTGTTCAAAAGCTGGGTTCACCAAATGTATAAGCCTAGAATTTGGATATGGATATTACTTTTGTAGATAGGGCTTAGAATATATAAATGATTATGCACAAGGGTGATAATTAGATATACATCAGGATAATTAAATGTTAAAATAATATATAACATATGTTTAATTCATTAAACTGAGATAAGATTAAAAAAGTACTTAAAACTATTCTAAATATGGAAATGACAAAGAAATAATGTACTTAGTTGGTTCTGATGCTAACACAAATATATATATAGAAGGTAGGAAGAAAAATGGATAATGATTTTTGAATAGTCACCAAATTCTAAATTGAGTTACTCTAGAACCTTGGACACTAGCATCAGTCCTGAATGTTAGCATCGATGTTACTATCTAAACCATGTTTTTGGCATACCCAGATTTAGTGAGGGCATGTTTTAGAAACATGTCCTCCAAATTAGCACTTATTTTAAATTTCATATTTTCCATATATAGTGGAGGCATGCTTTGTAATCATGTTCTCCACACATAAATAGTTTTTTAATTAGCCAAAGCACATAGTTATATAAGTCAGGTTCATAGTTGTGGTAGAATTTTATATATTGGTACCATTATTATATACAGTTTAACCATGAAACATATCTAAGGTGCATATGTTATGAATTATGTGCCTAATATTTCAAAATCCAAATCATTTTTAGATTTCAAAACACTCTCAAGGACTATCATCAATCACCAAGTTGGACTTTTACATAATATATTGATCCAATCTACTATAGTAATTGGTTCACATTTTGGTATAGTTGAGGTGATTAAATATCTAAATATTGAAAAGTTTTTAGGTTGTACTTGATTATATCATCTAACCTCACTATTTATATAGTATGATTCAACTTTTTTCATTCATAATCATTAGGTTATAAGTATGATGGAGTTGCATAGTTTAGCTAATCTCAACTGTTAGGTGGTAGCTCACCATTTTATTCAAGGTTGGCGGTATGTGCCTTCCAATATCTCTGTTTCTATTTAAATATATGCACTTTCCATATTTATATATTTATCCTAATATTATTTTTAGTGATTCATAATGATATATAATACTAATATAAAATCTAGTTATATCGATACATAGATCAGTCACTAATAAAACACTGAAGTTATTATCACACAAAGGAAATGTATATTATACACACCCAGATATGCATTTATTCTCATTTAAAACATCAATTTAATTACTATATTAAAGGGGGGATAAATGTAGGTGATATTTATGAATTATGTAACACCTTGATCTTATACACTTGGTAAACTTAGATCTTGGTTGTTCCTCTCAGTTATGAACCTTTCTTAATTTTATAAGTCTCACCTCTTATCTATCTTGTGCCCATTGGTCTATCTCTTATTTTGAATAGTCTAATTTTGATGACCCAGATCTTATATCTTGCCTAAAATACTTAAAATATGATTATCTTATGCCCTCATAAGTTATGAGATTGTACCTATTTTCTAATCACCATGACACAAGCATCAATATTATACCCCTACATTAACTATAGTGTCCTACCCTAACATAGATGCAAAGTGCCATAAATTCATACAATTTTAAAATGAAATGTATCCTAATAGTCTAATCTAAGCAACATTTTAAGCAATAATTCAGGCAATGGTTCTACCCCAATTGGTGGTAGTAAAAAATGCAATCCATCCTAGGAATAATAAAAACTCTAAAAGAAGAAGCATAGAAAACTCATACAGTTACTCCAATAACTTGATGTCCAAACATTATGATTTCATTAATAAACCTACCTATCTCTCTACAAATCAAAGCAAAGCAAAGATCAATACTTATTTATTTCGCATCAAATACCACCATACTTATTTATTTATTTAAAAATGACTTCTTTTGGGAGCCATAAATTTTGCACCATATATCTATTGACTCATCATTTAAACCATTGGAAAGATAAGAATGAGGGGAACATCATGAGATGGCATGAGATTTTCATATTGGGATTTGACCCCCAAAAAATAAATGGAAGTTCCCCAAATTTCAATTTTAGTTGTGCAATCTAAAAATAGTAAGATTCTAAAAATAGTAATTCCTTGAATTTTGTATTGTTGTAAATCATGGAAGTCAAACCACTTAATATCACTCAATATTGGTGACCTTACACATCCTCATCTTACCTTTAAAACATGTATAAATGAATATGTAATTTGAAATGGAAATCATACATCTCTTCTTAGAGATAGGCATATGTTTGGGACTATAAATTTGATGAATAAAACATATCTTCTCAAAGATAGCATTATTATTATTTTGTTCTTGTTTCTTGAATTATCTTTCAACCAAAAATTTTGAGTTTTGGATCAGTGGTATCAAAGTGGTTTGTCTTTAGAGTGTATGATCTTAAGGATGAGGTTAGATTACAAGAATGTTGGGTAGAAACTAGAAATAACAAACAATCCACCTATTCACTCCAAATAACTTCAAATGGTGGGCAATACCAGGACATCTAATCCTTTAAAGGAAATGGTGAATGAAGTCCTCTATAAAAAACAAGCATAAATGCTACAACAATTCACTGAAATTCTCCAATAAATTTTGATGGGAAATTTTGGATCCTCATCTGTAACCCCACATCTTTTCTGTGCCCCAACACCTTTGAAAGTTTAGGTGAATTTTGATATCCCTACATTTGAAGGAAAAAAATGTTGATGCAGTAGAAAATTGGTTTGATCAATTGTCATCTTATTTTTCTATAAATAAATTTGCTGATAAAAAGATCACTTTTGCTCTTATGAAAGCATCATTGCCTATCAAAAATTCATGGGAAGTGTACAAAAAGAGATTCAGTATGGATGATATTAGCCTTGAAGTAGAACCTACTAGGATTATTTCATAGAAGATGTAAAGGAAGAATAGTACCCCATTGGAGCATATGATGATCTTTATATAGAGTGGAAAAAACTTCACCAATGTAAGGAATAATCTGTTCAAGATTACACTAACATTTTTCATTCTCTATTTGCAAGATTGGGCATCCAAGAAAGTGAGAAACATAAGGTTCTCAAATATCATGGTGGACTACAATGGTACATATGGGGAGAAATGAAACTCTTCAATTTGGAAACCCTTGATGAGTCGTACAAGTTCATAATGAAGATTGAGTAGAAGCATGGAAGAATGAATATGAAGAGTCAGCCTTCAAAATTGAAAAGTGACAAATAAGGTCAAAATTGAGGCTAAAATTAGAAGTAAAAGGAAGGAAAGACTAGGAATTGGTGTAATTATCACAAATCTAGAACTCACTCCAAAGAAAAATGTTGAGCCATTAAGTCCCTGCTTTTTGAATCACAATCCTCAACATCTACTACTCTACCTAATACATAGCCTAGAATTGAAGAGGATGAATAAGATATTGTAGATGCTTAGCCCAATTCCATCATTGCTTCATCATAGACCCATGAAGAGAGGCCAGATGACAAGGAAAGGTTATTTCATTCTAAGTTATGGGTGAAACGTAAGCCTCTACATTTCATTCTTGATAATGGGAGTCAAAAGAATTTAATATTCACTAATGTTTTGAAAATCCTAAACTTGTCCATGAAACCTCACCCAAAGCAATATAGTATTACATGGTTGAGTCCATGGAGAAACCTCGGTGTCACCCACCAATTTCTTCTCTCATATGCAATAAAACCTTTCCAATATGAGGTCTTATGTGATGTGGTCAATCTAGATGTTTACAATGTACTTTTTGGTCAGCCATTCATGTATGATCAACATGGCATCTATTAATCAAGAACTTGAAGGATCACTCTCACTCTTAGAACATGGTGTTATAGGGTACCAGAAGTACCACCTTCTACATCTATCTCCTTGATTAATGCCAAGAAATGTGTTCTCATGGTGGTCAAGCCATAAGAATTCAAAAGGGTCGATGTTGTAGCCCTGACTACACAAACAACACAATAATCAAAGCTAATAGATATCAAGATAAAGAAATTCATAGCCTTCCATCCATATATTAATGGTTAGACAAAAATGGTGGGCAATCAAGCCCTACACAACTCCACATAGCACAGTGCATTCCAAGTATGCATTAGGAATCAAATCAGAACACAAAAACCACACTTGATGACAAATACTGATGCAATGTGGACCATTTCTTCTCAAGGAGGGAAGAGTTATCTAAGAAACATTTCAAGTGACAATTTGAGCAATGGTTATACCCCAATTAGTGGCAAAAAATTTAGGAGCCATAACTTTTACACCATAGCTATGTTCAGCTCCCCATTTGAACCATTGGAAAGATAATAATTAGGGGAACATCATGAGATTGCACAAGCTCTACTCATTGGGTTTTTACCCTTTAAAAACAAATGGAAGTTCCCTAAATTTTAATTTTAGTAGTGCAATCTAAAAATAGTAAGTTTCTAAAAATAGTAATTCTTTGAATTCTATATTGTTGTAAATCGTGGAAGTTGAACCACTTAATCTCCCTCGAGATTGGTGACCTTCCACATCCTCCTCCTTCATTCAAAACATGTATAAATTAATATGTAACACAAAATTGATGTTTTATTCACATATTCTCTTTTGAAAGCATCATTACTTGTCAAAAATTGGTGAGAAGTGTACATAAAGAGATTAAATATAGATGATATTGGCCTTGAGGTAGAACCTACTTGGGATGATTTCATAGAAGATGTAAAGGAAGATTACTACCCCATTAGAACATATGATGATCTGTATATAAAGTGGCAAAAACTTCACCAAGGTAAGGAATAGTCTATTCAAGATTACACTAACATTTTTCATTCTCTATATATGAGATTGGGCATCCAAGAGAGTGAGAAACAAAAGGTTATCAAATGTCATGGTGGACTACAATGGTACATATGGGGATAAATGGAACTCTTCAATTTGGAAACCCTTAGTGAGGCGTACAAGTTCATAATGAAGATTGAGCAAAAGCATGGAAGAATGAATATGAAGAGTCAGCCTTCAAAATGGAAAAGTAACAAAGAAGTTCAAACATGAGGCCAAAATTGGAAGCAAATTGAGGGAAAGACTAAGAATTGGTGTGATTATAACGAATATGGAACTCACTCCAATGAATATTGTCAAGCCTTCAAGTCCCTAATTTCTAAGTTATAATCCTCAACATCTACTACTTTTTCTCATACATAGCCTGTAATTGAAGAGGATGAAGAAGAGATTATAGATGCTGAGCCTGATGCCATCATTACTTCATCATAGACCCATGAGGAGAGGCCATATGACAAGGAAAGGTTGTTTCAATCTAAGTTATGGGTGAAAGGTAAGCCTCTACATTTCATTCTTGATAGTGGGAGTTAAAATAATTTAATCTCTGCTAATGTTTTGAAAAGCCTAAACTTGTCCATGAAGCCTCACCCAAAGCCATATTCTCTTTAAATTCATCGATAAAGAGAAGATCACTTTTTCTCTTTTGAAAGCATCATTACTTGTCAAAAATTGGTGAGAAGTGTACATAAAGAGATTAAATATAGATGATATTGGCCTTGAGGTAGAACCTACTTGGGATGATTTCATAGAAGATGTAAAGGAAGATTACTACCCCATTAGAACATATGATGATCTATATATAAAGTGGCAAAAACTTCACCAAGGTAAGGAATAGTCTGTTCAAGATTACACTAACATTTTTCATTCTCTATATATGAGATTGGGCATCCAAGAGAGTGAGAAACAAAAGGTTATCAAATGTCATGGTGGACTACAATGGTACATATGGGGATAAATGGAACTCTTCAATTTGGAAACCCTTAGTGAGGCGTACAAGTTCATAATGAAGATTGAGCAAAAGCATGGAAGAATGAATATGAAGAGTCAGCCTTCAAAATGGAAAAGTGACAAAGAAGTTAAAACATGAGGCCAAAATTGGAAGCAAATTGAGGGAAAGACTAAGAATTGGTGTGATTATAATGAATATGGAACTCACTCCAATGAATATTGTCAAGCCATCAAGTCCCTAATTTCTAAGTTATAATCCTCAACATCTACTACTTTTTCTCATACATAGCCTGTAATTGAAGAGGATGAAGAAGAGATTATAGATGCTGAGCCTGATGCCATCATTACTTCATCATAGACCCATGAGGAGAGGCCATATGACAAGGAAAGGTTGTTTCAATCTAAGTTATGGGTGAAAGGTAAGCCTCTACATTTCATTCTTGATAGTGGGAGTTAAAATAATTTAATCTCTGCTAATGTTTTGAAAAGCCTAAACTTGTCCATGAAGCCTCACCCAAAGCCATATTCTCTTTAAATTCATCGATAAAGAGAAGATCACTTTTTCTCTTTTGAAAGCATCATTACTTGTCAAAAATTGGTGAGAAGTGTACATAAAGAGATTAAATATAGATGATATTGGCCTTGAGGTAGAACCTACTTGGGATGATTTCATAGAAGATGTAAAGGAAGATTACTACCCCATTAGAACATATGATGATCTGTATATAAAGTGGCAAAAACTTCACCAAGGTAAGGAATAGTCTGTTCAAGATTACACTAACATTTTTCATTCTCTATATATGAGATTGGGCATCCAAGAGAGTGAGAAACAAAAGGTTATCAAATGTCATGGTGGACTACAATGGTACATATGGGGATAAATGGAACTCTTCAATTTGGAAACCCTTAGTGAGGCGTACAAGTTCATAATGAAGATTGAGCAAAAGCATGGAAGAATGAATATGAAGAGTCAGCCTTCAAAATGGAAAAGTGACAAAGAAGTTCAAACATGAGGCCAAAATTGGAAGCAAATTGAGGGAAAGACTAAGAATTGGTGTGATTATAACGAATATGGAACTCACTCCAATGAATATTGTCAAGCCATCAAGTCCCTAATTTCTAAGTTATAATCCTCAACATCTACTACTTTTTCTCATACATAGCCTATAATTGAAGAGGATGAAGAAGAGATTATAGATGCTGAGCCTGATGCCATCATTACTTCATCATAGACCCATGAGGAGAGGCCATATAACAAGGAAAGGTTGTTTCAATCTAAGTTATGGGTGAAAGGTAAGCCTCTACATTTCATTCTTGATAGTGGGAGTTAAAATAATTTAATCTCTGCTAATGTTTTGAAAGGCCTAAACTTGTCCATGAAGCCTCACCCAAAGCCATATAGTATCGGATGGTTGAGTCTAGGGAGAAACCTCTATGTCACCCACCAATGTCTTCTCTCATATGTAATAAAACATTTCCAAGATGAGGTCTTATGTGATGTGGTCAATCTAGATGTTTACAATGTACTCTTTGGTCAGCCATTCATGTATGATCAACATGGAATAAATGAATCAAGAACTTGAATGATCACTCTCAATCTTGGAACATGGAATTATATGGTACTAGAGGTACCACCTTTTACATCCTTCTCCCTGATTAATGCCAAGAAATTTTTTCTCATGGTGGTCAAGCCATAGGAATCCAAAAGGGTTAATGTTGCAGCCCTGACTACACAAATAACACAATAACTTAAGCCAATATATAAAAATTTGAAGAATTTCATGGCCTTCCATCCATATATTAATGGTTAGACAAAAATGGTGAGCAATAAGGCCCTACATAGCTCCACAAAGCACAATTCATTCCAAGTATGCATTGGGAATCAAATCAAAACCCAAATACCACATTTGATGAAAAAGCTTGATGAAATGGGGAACATTACTTCTCAAGGAGGGAGGAATTATCTAAGCAACATTTCAGGTGATAATATGGGCAATGGTTCTACCCCAATAGGTGGCAAAACTTCTGGGAGCTATAACTTTTGCACGATAGCTCCGTTTGACTCCCCATTTGAACCATTGGAAAGATAAGAATGAGGGGAGAATTGTGAGATGGAATGATATTTTATAAATGTGTTTTTATGCCCAAAATACAAATGGAAGTGCCCCAAATTTCAATTTTAGTAATGTAGTCTTAAAATCGTAAGTTTTTAAAAATAGTAATTCCTCAAATTTTGTATTATTGTAAATCATGGAAGTTGAACCACTTAATATCCCTCAAGATTGGTTACCTTCCACATCCTCCTCATACCTTCAAAACATGTATAAATGAATATGTAACTTGAAATGGAAATTAGACATCTCTTCTAAGAGATAGGCATATGTTTGGGTATATAAATTTGATGAATAAAACATCTCTTCTCAGAGATAGCATTATTTTTATTGTGTTTTTCTTGTTTATTGAATTATGTTTTAACCAAAGATTTTGATTTTTGGATCAATGGTATTAGAGTGGTTTGCATTTAGAGTGTATGATCCTGAGGATGAGGTTAGATTACAAGAAGCTTGGGTGGAAAATTGAACTAGTATACTATCCACCTATTCACTCCAAACAACTTCAAATGGTGGACAACATTGAGACATCTTATCCTTTTAAAGAAATGGTGAATAAGTCCTTCTAGAAACAACAAGCATATATGCTACAACAATTCACCCAAATTCTCTAATAAATTATGATGGGAAATTATGGTTCCTCATTTGCAACCCCACATATTTTCAGTGCCCCAACACCCTTCAAAGTTTAGGTGAATTTTGATATCCCTACATTTGACAGAAAAATCAATGCTAATGTAGTATAAAAATAGTTAGATCAATTGTCATCTTAATTTTATATAAATAAATTCACCGATAAAGAGAAGATCACTTTTACTTTTTTGAAAGCATCATTACCTATCAAAAATTAGTGGGAAGTGTACACAAAGAGATTAGTATGAATGATGTTGACCATGAGGCAGAACCTACCTAGGATGATTTAATATAAGATATAATGGAATAATACTACCCCATTGGAGCATATGACGATTTGTATATAGAGTGGAAACAACCTCACCAAGGTAAGGAATAGTATGTTTAAGATTACACTAACATTTTTCATTCTCTATCTATGAGATTGGGCATCCAATAAAGTGAGAAACATAAGGTTCTCAAATATCATGGTGGACTACAAATTTACATATGGGTAGAAATAGAACTCTTCAATTTGGAAACCCTCGGTGAGGCATATAAGTTCATAGTAAAGATTGAGTAGAACCATGGAAGAATGAATATGAAGAGTCAACCTTTAAAATGGAAAAGTGACAAAGAAAGTCAAACATGAGGCCAAAATTGGATGAAAAAGGAAGGAAATATTGGGAAGTGATGTGATTATCACAAATCTAAAACTCACTCCAAAGAAGAATTTTGAGCCATCAAATCCCTGCTTTCTAAGTCACAATCCTCAACATCTACTACTCTACCCCATACACATCCTATAGTTAAAGAGGATGAAGAAGAGATTGTAGATACTAAGCTTGATGCCATCATTTCTTCATCATAGACCCATGAGGAGAGGCCAGATGAAAAGGAAAGGTTGTTTCATTCTTATTTATTGGTGAAAGGTAAGCCTCTGCATTTCATTCTTGATAGTGGGAGTCAAAATAATTTAATCTCTGTTAATGTTGTGAAAATCCTAAACTTGCCTATGAAGCCTCACCCAAATTCATATAGTATTGGATGGTTGATTCCAAGGATAAACCTCTATGTCACCCACTAGTGTCTTCTCTCATATGCAATAAAACCTTTCCAGGATAAGGTCTTATGTGATGTGGTCAATCTAGATGTTTATGATGTACTCTTTGGTCAATCATTCATGTATGATTTTCATGGCATCTATGAATCATGAAATCAAAGCATCAATCTCACTCTTGGAACATAGCGCTACAAGGTACAAGAGGTACCACCTTCTACATCTATCTCCCTGATTAGTGCCAAGAAATTTGTTCTCATGGTGGTCAAGCCATAGGAATCCAAAAGGGTTGATGTTGAAACCCTGACTATACAAGCAACATAGAAATAGAAGCTGATAGATAAAAAGATAAATAAATTCATGGCCTTTCATCCATATATTAATGGTCAAACAAAAATGGTGAACAATTAGGCCCTACACAGCTCCACAAAGCAAAAATCCACAAAGCACAGTCCATTCCAAGTATGCATCAGGAATCAAATCAAAACACAAATACCACACTTGATAAAAAAAATTGATTCAATGGGGACCATTGATTCTCAAGGAGGGAGGAATGATTTGAGCAACACTTTACACAACAATTTAGGTGATGGTTCTACCCCAATTGGTGGTAGAAGTTCTGGGAGCCATAATTTTTGTACCGTAGCTCTATTTGACTCCCCATTTGAGCCGTTGGAAAGCTAAGAATGAGATTAACATCATGATATGGAACTAAGATTTTCTGAATGGGTTTTTACCCTATAAAAACAAATGTAAGTGCCCAAAATTTCAATTTTAGTAGTGTAGTCTAAAAATAGTAGGTTTCTAAAAATAGTAATTCCTCAAATTTTTTATTGTTGTAAATGTAGAAGTTGAACCACTTAATCTCCATTGATATTGGTGACCTTCCACATCCTCCTCCTACCTTAAAAACATTTATAAATGAATATGTGACCCAAAATGGAAATCAAACATTTCTTCTCAGAGATAGGCATATGTTTGGGTCTATAAATTTGATGAATAAAACATCTCTTCTCAGAGATAGAATTATTGTTATTGTGTTGTTCTTGTTTCTTGAATTATCTTTCAACCAAAGATTTTAATTTTTGGATCATGGTCAGCCTAAGTGATTTAATGTGAGATACTTATAAGTAATAATGGTATATATTTGTAATCACTCCTCATTCATTCCTCAGTTAACATCATACCAAAGAGCATTCAATTGAGAAAATATTACCTATTTATTCATACTTCCATATCAATCATAGGGAGTGCACATTTATAGGTATGAAGTATTAAAGGAGAAACCTAAGAGACTAAGTTTCTAAGTTACAAGCTAGATTGCATTTGTACTTATTTTTCACATATTGAATGATTCACATAGAAGCCAACACATAAGGGAGAACTACATAAGTTTGAGGCCCTCTCTCGAGTGTTGGATATGTAGGTAGAACGCATTGATAAAGGTGTATTCATGACATATTGATATCATGTTCCCACTAACCCATTTTTTTCAAGGTCATTATTAAGTCGAATAAATAAGATTTTACAATTCTATTAGGAGAAACAATCCATGACCCAAATCTAAATACACCAAAGCAAAGGTGAAGACAAGCCTAGAAAAATCCAAGTGGTCACATATTTTTAAAATAGGTATTTAGTATAGACACTTGTGTTTAATTTAGTTAATAGCATTAACACCAATGTCCAAGGATGATACTAGTGTTTGATTCTTTAGAGGCACTCATTTTAGAATTTGGTAACTATTCCAAAATCTTCTTCTAGTCTGCTTCTTGTTTGATCTAAATCTAGAACTATTTTAGCATCATAACTAGCTAAGTACATTATTTCTTTGTCTCATCACCTAAATCAAATCTAAGATCTTGTTATATGGATATATTAGTCTTCTTATTATCATCTTTCTTGTTCCAATAATTTTTTTTCTTGAGTTATGGATGGATATTCAAAAAAAATTCCTTTTCATGACCTTCTCTCCTGAAATGAGAGAAAAAAATCTTCCCATCCTCTTTTTTGACCATGAAAGTATGTTTCATCTTACCATTTCCTTTACCTTTTGTTTTAATAGGTTTACTTGGTTTCTTTTTAAAGTGTTCCTTGTCCTTGGTCACTTTACACATTGACTCAATATGGATAGCTTAGACATAAACTTCATCAATATTAGTGGGGTTAAACATGAGATTATATGCCTCAAATAACTATTTAACCCACCATTATATTTAAAAAGAGTCTATTGAATGTAAATATGAATGCCTAACACTAAATACCTCTTTATAAACTCTTGTTTGTATTCTTGTACACTTTAAACCTTAGTTTTCCTTAAATTTTTCTAATATGTAGTAGCTTATAAAATATAAACCAAAGGATAAAATTGATTTTTAAATGCCCAAAAAAAATTAGCCCAAGAAGAAATCACTTTACATGTTTCAAGAGGTCTTCATTTGTCTTACTTTCCCATAAAATGAGTGTTGTACCATGCATCTGAGGAGTAGATAATTTTATTTATGATTATTCATCCATAATGTTCATAACCTTGTAGGATAATTAAATCTACTTGATCTAGTTATCTAATTGCTCTACATGAAATTCTCCAATATAAATTAGAAAATCAAACTCAGCATCAAGCTTTGAAATGGAAGAAACATAATCAAAAAATTATATTTTTCATCAAAGGAATAACAAGAAAGTTTGGAATGAGATGGAGAATATTTATGATTTTATTCTCCTTTACCCTTACCATTGGTTGGGGGTTATTCCTCTTGTTTACCTTTGTTTTCACCTTTGATCATCTTCTTACTTTTATGGTACAACTCTTCCACCATGATATGCATCTCAATAAAATATTGATGTAAGGATGCTTCTTATTATAGTTCTTCCCTATGAGAATCCTTGTCTTGACTTGTGTATTTTTCACCAATTATTGGGTTACACTCTTTAAGCGATCCTTCTCATTACTTTGACTTAGACCTGATTAGCATGTAAAATAAAAGTTTTCAAATCCATAAACTATTTTAAAAATATCCTCGATCAATTTCTCTAATACCAAACTTGATCTAAAATGAGAGATTATGCATATGCTTTAAAATTCACTAATTTTAGATACGTATATAATGTATCTCAATTTATTATATTTTATGTGAAAATTGGCTTAAACTATTAAAATTAGATATAATACTAATTAAAATAGTAATTACATGAAATGAAATAGAAAAAATATGAAAACCAAATTGATAATAGAGTTCATTCAAGTTGGGCTACATCTTTGTTTCAGAAAATCACTCAAAATGATCTTATTAATGATGAAAATTGACTTCACATATAATCATTAAATCAATTTAATGTCATTGGTCTACAAATAAGTCTACCTATGTCTTTAATAAGGTTTTCTATAGGATCTTAGCCCTCAATATGTCCTTGCATTACAAAATCACCTCACTTTCATATTATCTCCTTTACACAGGGCCAAAAGTTAAATTTTAAATGAGTTTCCTCCTTTGATATTATTTCCAAGATTCATGGTATAATTAATAGGTGCTTATCCTTTTACTCAAATAATAAGGGTTTAAATCCCACTACAATCACTCCATTTATTATTTAAAAATTGGTTTGTATGACCAAGTTTTAAAAAATTAAATATAAATTATTAAAACTTACTTGCCATAGTAAGGCATAACTGAGTTGGTGAAGGCATAAAATTGCATTTGTGGGGTGAGGGGGTTGATCCCCCCTCCCATGCATTAGTTCTTGGAAGGTTTTTTTATTAAGGTTTTTATAAACATTTAATATTTTAATCTCACATTGGTGGGGATATCAAACAAAAATTAGTTTAAAATAAATTATTCAAACTTTGGTATTTAGTCACGAGACCACATCATGTTTGAGACTCTCCGTGGAACTTGGTTTGGAATATTTTTTAATTCCATGTTTTATTGAATGATTTGTGGTTGGATGAATTCCATGTGGTGATTTAGGAGATTTCCATGTGGTTTTAGTGCCTAGATTTGTAAAAGCATTAGAATTTAGTCCAACATTGATAATGTGAAGTCCATTTAAGGTTTATATGGAAAAAGGACTCCATAGCATAGTAAATTAGTGGAAATATCCCCCTTAATAATAATAAAGGACCCTAATTGGTTTATGGTTGATGGGACCCTAATTGACAAATAGTGTGGACACCACTAAAATTGATTGTCGAAACTAGAGGAAGGCTACCATAGGTCTCCAAAATTCAAAAAAAACATTTATCACTCTCTTCAACATGGCAACATCTGATTGGTTCATGTGCCATGATATAATTAATTATTTTTTCAAATTTGTATAGGTCTAATTAACATCATAATGTCACCATTATACCTACATATATACTTTTTTCATGTTTTCCCATAACTTTGATGCACTATAAAATTTGCATATGATGTCAAAATGACTCCATTAAAATTGATATGGAAATCTCTTGATGAAATATTTGATCTCTAGGTAACTTTTTTAAGATTATAGACCATATAGTTATTTTAGTCTATGTATCCTCCTTGATAATCACATAACATCTATGAAAATTATGTATTGAAGTCATATAGTGTGTTAAACTTTAGAACTACAAAATTTAATCAGAATAATGTTTTAATACATAGAGTCAATATCATTATAGGGATGCATTTTATGTTTAATTTATCATCCACTTAGTCCATTTTTTTGTGGGGGGGGCAGGGGGGAATATGGATAAATTAGATTTGGATGATAATTTTGATGGAAGTAACTTCCATACATGGGAAATCTAGATTTAGTTGTGGAAATCTAGATTTAGTTGTTACTAATTAAAAAATATGTATGGGATATTATTGATGACACTATGGTCCAAAAAATATGTGTCAATGTATTCCATAAATAAAAGGTCAAAGATATGAAATCCTTATCCATTATTTGTCTTGGATTATAAAAACCATATTTAGATCATATGGACTTCAAAAATTCTTCTAAATAAGTATGAGAATCACTAAACACACTATTTAGATATCAAGCCAATAGCATTGAAATAACTATGAATAAAAAATTATATGGGTTAAAAATGGAATAAGTAAAAGATATAATATCTCATGTGATCAAGTTACATTCTCTCATAAGCCAATGGGTAGGAATAAAATAATAAATAAAGGAAAATTATGCAAAATCCATATTGTTCAATATCATGCCCCATAATATGTATAATATAGTGTTCATCTTAAGTAAACTAAATCCAATATTGGTGAATGTTATATCCAAATTGATTAATGAAGGAAATAATTTTTTAGTATTATAATAATAAGTAATGTTCACACAAAACAAGACCAACACTTCTTACAAAAATATAAACATGTGACTAGGTTTTAAAATGAAAAAAAAAAACAAATACACATGTTTTTATTTTAGAAATATAATACATATTATTCTAAACTAAAATATAAGATCACAAGACCTTATCAATGGAAAGACGTATGAAAAATCATTGGTAACAAAATAAAGTAATAAATAAGAGAATAATCTTCTTTCCAATGATGAAGAAGTTGCTCATCAAAATAAATAAAAATAGCTTTATTAATGTTTTATCCCTATCCTATTCCAACACTACGGGGAGAATGTTTGGTATTATTAATTGATATATGGACTATTATATTACATGTGTGTGTGTGTGTGCTAATTTGTATTAACAACTCATTTATGCAATTTTATGAGTATAAAATGAGTTGTACGTAAGATAAAACAACTCACTATAATATAGGCTTGTGGGAGAGTCTTTAGGAGATAGGATAGACTAATTTGTTCAATTTGGGATGAGTGTTTAATCTTTCCTTATAGGATAATACAAAAATATATATTTTAATGATTTTTATCCATAAAATTTTAGTTTTGTCATAGACTACATTATTTTGAGAGTTATCTCAACCAGTTCTCAATAAAAATGTAAGAGTATCATTATCCTTATCCATGAATGTTTATTTATCTTGATGTTTAAATCCATAATAGGCTAGATAAGTATACATATATTTAAATATATTGGCATATAATCATTTTATCGAATAGTTATGGACTGTATGAGAAAGTAAATCAAAATATACATATGTATTAAACATGAATTTCCATTTGATAGGTTAAGAAAAAATGTTATACAAATATATATTTAGAATCAATATCAATTAGTTGGTGAGACATATTTTCAAGAATAGTTTTAAATTTAAGAACATAATCACTAATGGGCTCACTTGGTCCCTATTTAAGCTATGTAAACATGACCTTTTGACTAATTTTAATGAGAAAATGAGGTAATAAAATATCATCTAAATTACAAAATTTATCACATGAAGGTTGATGTTAGGGTATAAAACCAATCTAAATAATATTCCCTGATACTTATAATAAATATATTAGTCAAAAATCAATCGTTTGTCACAAAGTTAAAACATCAAGCATAAAAATATGAATATGATGTGAAACATCATCCTTGTTGTTGAATTATTCAAATCTAGGGATAATGAAATCAGTAATTAAATGGTAGGTAAGGGCCTCATGAGACAACACATTATTTAATATCACATGAGAAGTAATTTTATGACTATATTTTTGAGATCATTCTAAAATTTATTGAAATTGTAATTTAATATCTTGAAAAGATTTTTAAATCATTGCATTTTGAGATGTAATAACATGTCTTGTATCCAAATTAGAATTAACACACATAAGAATAAATTTTATAGTGTTTTATGTATATATTAAAATTGAATATTTATATCATTTTTATCTTGTATATTCAATAAATATCAATCAAGGATCTACCCTTTAGTTTTAGACCACCCTACTACTATAAACCTCACATTCACCATCTAACTATGCCTAAATTCTTATATCTTAGTCTGATCCATATAATTTTAATGACCTAATTCTCCTACACTACATAAAAAGCTTAAAAACTAATAAACATCCTTCACTATTAGTTTTAGATATGCACCTATTTTATATCCTTTTGGACACTTTTGGCCATAGAGGGACACTACCATTGACAATAGTGTCTAGATCTGCATCTAGTATTTAGTTTCCAAAAAGACATACAAATTTCAAATATATCAAAAGCTATGGGTCAGTATGTTCCCTTTTTTAACCCCACTATGAGATATTTTCAAAAGGTGTGGTATAAATATGATGATAAGACTTCTCATTGTTCATATATGAAATACTAAGAAAAAACCTAATAAAGCTCAATCTATCAAATATAAAACCAATCTATTAATACCTATCATCTATATTTGCATATAAAATAGATAAATCATATTATAGGTCTAAAGCATTCAAATATCAACCCATGAGCAATATTTTTCAAGTTAAAAGATATATTATTGCATGCTTATTCATATAGCATATTGCACCCTTATGCACTCACATTCCTACACATAGGGGATAACTACATAATTTTGAGGCCATCATTGGAATATTAGATATATAGGAAACACTCATTTAAAGATGGTTATTTAAGGTTAGCTCAACACTATGAGCCCACTAACCCACTTTTAGAAAACTTATTCTAAGGGTGAATAAGGGTGAAGGGATAGGGTTTGATTAATTAGAGTGATAATGTGTATCCTAGATTTGAATATATTAATATAAAGGTGATATAAAAACTAGAATAATGAATCTGGTTACATGGATATCCATTCATTATTTTGTATTGGACACCTACATCACAACCAAACACTAGCATCAATGGTAGTGTCTAGATCTGATGGTAGTGTCCATGGGTATAGAATTAAAATTTATAGAATATAACAATTGATCCATAATATACTTACCACATGTTTCTATTCTAGATCTATTTTTTATAGTAAACCCAACTAAGTATAATTTCTCTTCGCTATTTCAATCAACTAAACATTTTTCAAATTTATTACTTTATATATTTAGCATATCTCAATATTTTAATTTATAATATTCATTTATTTGAGTTTTTAATTAATTAGACTACTATTTATTATTTTATCACCCTTGTGCTTGAACTATTTCTATATTCTTAACCTTGTCCCAACATATTCTAACATTTAGGGTTAAACATTTGGTGAACCAAACCTCTGTGTCTTTCCATGCAACTCCTAGTGTGCTCTAAGGCTTTTCTTATTTATTAATTATTTAAATTTATTTAAAAAATCATACTAATTTTCAAATCAAAATATTAAGTTAACATAATGTATTTTTCCATAGAGTTCATGTACCTCTCTTATCCATTTCTCATTTTAGTATGTAGAACATTTAAAATAGATAAAAAGGATCCTCTTCCTCTTCCTAACCCTAAGGAGGGTTATATATACCATACATAAAATTAATTCCATTTTAACACTAATTCAAGGGTTAAGGTGGACCATTAAATGGTTTCAAATGAAGGTAATCAATATTTCCTCCCTCAAACCTCTCCACCTCCCACTTTTCCTTTAAATTATGTATGTATGTATATTCAATCTAAAGTACCTAGGATTTGTGCTTATAAATCCATAAAATATCTAAACATCACAATGATAAAGTTGATAAAAGAGTTACAAAATATAAATTAGTATTTTTAATAATTACGTCATTGGAAATCATATTGCATACCTAGAAAATTCCAAATATTCTAGAGTTATTCATGTGTTTTTATCTTCATCTAAAAATGTTTTACCCAAAAAAGTTTAATATCCAAAATTAAAATATATAACAAAATAAATATAAAACAAGTGACTATAAAAGCTTAAAAAAGGATAATAAGATTCAAATTGATATGTTACGATAAATTCTTTAAAATAAAGTGATTTAAATACCTCCTCTACATCTTATATCGATATCAAAATACTATTGTGCATATCATAAAATGAATGGAAATTATATTGATTATTGTTTTTAAATAGATTAAATTACAAAAAAATGAGTGTTAATCATATCATTGATACCTCAACAAGAAACCCACTCACATTATGAGTACATATTGTAAAACAAAGGTGCTAACACAATAATTATGGATAATAAAATATACTTTAGAATGAAAACACTTACAAATTCAAAAATTAGAGAAATAAAATATTCAAAAGGCACAATTAGAGTAAGAACATAAGTTGAAAAATCAAACTTAAGATAAGTAAAAAATCAATCTAAAAATAGGGTTTCTAACAAAGGAATTTTAAAAGCAAGATATGCCTACATAATCAATTGAAACAAATATGGTTTTTAAGGATTGAAATATCATATCTATTCTATGTATATAAGAAAAAAAATATAAGAGAAATACTATAAGGTCTACACTTTCATCCTAAAATAAAGAAGACAAGGCACAAATTACCTATTTTCCTAGATTTCAAGAAAATATACATGACTCTTCTCTATTCCATAAGGAGTTACAACATTTTGACAATGATAAGCATACTTAATAAAATAATATTTTAATAAGTAACTTATAATCTATGGTGAAGTAAATTTTTCATACATGGATTCTCAAAATGGTATATCACAAGTTCAATAACAAAATAATAAGTTGCATCTCTCCTATATTAATAATTGCATTGATGATTATGATTCTAATAATATAATATTGTGGTATGATCTTGATGATATTAACTATGTAACATATGAATATGACACACATGATATAAATCCTTCATAAAGGCATCCCCTTGATGAGTTAATTATCTTCTATTAGAACTTTCCCTTATACATAATTTTTTTTCTAATCATAATATTAAATTAAAAATTCAAAACATTCCAAGAAATCAAATATTCAAAAAATGCAAAAACTTTCAAATAATTCAAAAATAAAAATAATCAGGATTCCCATGTTTTACTATCTCCTTGGCACCTATGTTTTTTACTTAATTCTAAGTAAATATCATATCATTTCATTTATATATACAAATATGGCTTATGCATCTTTGAGTGTGATATAGACATACCCATAAACATGATATGTGTACTTACATATGTTGGAACTTTTCTTTACCCATGTCATATAGTACTTTTTGGGTATTTGATTCTTTGATCATGATTGATACAAGTTAAATATTCTTTATGGTAATTTATACATTATAATGTTTGAGCTTACATATTAACACTTACACATGGCTATATCCATGATCATATTTTTCATGGTGTACATTATATGTTACGTTACATAACATTTTTTATAACACAAATATTTAGGGAATAACATGATATGCTTATGCTAGTTTCTTATGACTCATAGATTTATTCACTTCCTTGAGGGTACTTCAATTATTTCTATTATATTTATTTTGGAACATTTGAATATGTTCCTTGGGTCTTGGCCCCTGTGCCATTGTATTTTTATTATAATTTTGAATATGTCATCATATGAATATTGTAGTATGTCATTCCTTTATATTTTTTATAATTTGTATGAGGTCTCCTTAGACCCTTCATTTTCATTACATTGAGTTCTCATCTACATTAAATTGAGTTCTCTTATGTGTATTCTTGATTTTTTGTTGAGATTATATTATTAATATCTATACATCATCATGATTTATATCATGCATCTTAGGAATTGATATGATAATATTGTAGACATCTAATTCCTAACACCATTGTGTTGAAATTATCAATCTTACTAGAAATTTGTGAAAATGAACAAATTGGGCCAAAATCAGTAAAAATTATTTAAATAGTTCAATATTGTTGTATACAAGTGACAATTTAGGATAATGTATCCCTAAATGGGGAAATGTATTTTATGATATTATTAACTTTTATTAAATCATGTTGAGTCAAAATGATGAAAACACATTTTGGTGCTCTAGATCACTCTTTTATTGTAATTTGAAAGCACATGACATGTGCATGTGTTATTTTGGGTCAACATCCTAAATGAGATCATGAAATATGTGCAACTAAAATCACCTACGTATTCCTCTCTAGTCAAATTATGATATAGTAATATTGCATTCTAACCAGTTTGATTAATTGTTCACCAATTTCAAAATAATTGCACCAAAATTGATTAATCTTACTTGGCAAAATTAAACCAAATTATGAGATTAAGTAATAATTCCATGGAATTTATTAAATATTTATTTACTAAAGATTGATTCCTATTAGCTTCATCATCAAATGATATCATTTTTGGGGTGGCATCCATATGCCATAAATTCAACAAATATTAGGGTTATGGCTTCCCATGCCTCTTTAATGCCTCTTCCTCCAAAATATTTATGAGGATATTTATGGATATTATTTACATACTTGGATTAATTCATGGCCACACATCTTGATTTTAATATGGATGGTCATGGTTAATCTTGATAAAAATGTAAAATCTATAAATAGGAGGGCTATGACCACTTTGATTAAGCTTCACTTGTGTAAACTTATTATGTATAATTCTATACAAAACATTTCTTTGTGTTGATTATTATGCTTAATTTTCAATAGGATAGATTCATTTGATAGGCATAGCATTAATTTTCATATCATGAGCCTAGATTAGTTAGTGATCTTGAAATGATGGAGGAGTAAATCATTCATCATTGACAAAGATAAAAACTCCAAATCAAGTGGAAAAACATGTTGTTAGCCACATCTGGATGGTGGGATGCTCTTGGGAAGGTAATATGTATTTTATTTCCTTCATTTTCTCTTCATAGTCATTTTAAAACCCCATTGTAATAGGTTGGCATAGATTGTTATGTTCCTATGAATTTCTTATGTTTTTCATGATTAATTCTTGATCTAACCATCTTTGTAATCCATCTCTACATCTTGGAATGCTTGGTGAGACAATGCAGCCCATTTAAGTAAGACACTTTGGCAATCTTATATTTCCTTAAAAGTCAGTAAAAATCCTTTAGCATTAGTTTTTAGCTTCATTTTCCCATGTTTTTGATGATTTTTATTGATACACAAGTCACATAGTGATTGACATCAGTTATAGGTGACCAACATCAGTCAAGGATAATTAGCATCAATTGGGTTGCAAGGAAAAACATGATAAAAAATCACATTTTAGAGCTTTATTCAAATTTGTAGTTGTTAATTTGAGTTTTCAAGTCTCTGTCAGAACTTTATTTTCATGATCCAAAAGTTTTATTTTGGATATTTTATCCTAACTTAGGCTAACAAGTGTTTTTGTCAAAATCCTTTTTACCTAAGGATTCACAAGTGACCATTATCAATATTTTTTTATCATCATTAGTTATATTTATGATCAGCATCAGTCTTATTACAACTAACATCACTCACTATTGACCATGTTAGTCTCTATGTGTAACAAATAAATAAATTGAGAGAAAGAATTCCAAACTTGCTTGTTTGATTATCAATTATGCTTCAAATCTAAAGGAAACTCTCTAACTTTTTTTAGGACCCATGTGTAAAAGAGATAAATTTGAGCATAATTAAGTCTTGAACCTTCCCTTTAGTGTTTAAAAGTAACTTAGATGGTTTATTTGATTGTTTTGTGACGTTTTTTTACATTTTTTTTTCAAACTAAGGCTAAGGGGCCAATAATTTCACTCAACATTTTAATTTGGTATTTAAAACTCACATTCACTTAAGTTGCAATATTTTCAAAAGTGTGTTATTTTATGTAAATCATCTATCACTTGAATTTTTTTAGTAAATGAAGAGTGTGTGTATGCTCTACCCCCATTGTCTATAGGGAACTTGGGTGACCAAAATCATCATTTCATTATGATTGTGCCTTTGTCCAAGGTATGAAAAAGATGTTGTCTAGGCTCTCTCTAAAACCCATATGGTTTAGGTGATCTAAAAACAACCTCTAAATCCTTTTCACTTAGTTTTATTTCATGTAATTTGACTTATAGAGGGGAGTTCATAGCCTATTCATGAGTTATTTAGGGAACATCTAACCCAAGGTTTCATTTCCTAACATTAACTCAATCCCACTCCATGGTGGGGTATACAAATTGAGGGAGAACTAGGTGGATGTTTGATTGAGTGGTTAAGAAAAATCCATTAATGGAAATCCATCTTGGAATGTATGATCATTAGGATATCGGACTACACTAAGCAATTAATTAATATATTGGTTTTGAAAAAGAAAATACCTTTTCATAATAAGTTGATTGATATGGATCCAATTGACATGTTGAACCTCTAGTGTTATCCACACTTGAGACCATCTAGATGGTCAAAAAAATTAAGTTTTAGACAAATCCCACTTGATATGGAGTATTTTGATGTAGGGTGAGTAACTAAAAGGTCCATGTTACCATAAAATATCTTAGGAGAAGGGGGAGTAAAAACCCTAGTACTTCAGCACTTTTATTTTTGGATTAACAATTAAAATCCTCTCATGAGCATGTATATAGATGGATTTCAATAATACAATGAAACATTTTTAGTTTAGGGCTTGGGATGATTTACTTAATTATATTTGGTATTTATTTCTTTACTTGTTTGATCTTTATTTGAGTCTAAAACTTGTTTGTAAACAAACACATCATAACCAAACACATTTGTCCACCATTTCTTAAAATAAAGAGGCATTATGATGTTTAATTCCAAATCATATTTCCTTGTTCAAATCCTCCTCTTAAACATTGTGTTTATATTTCCTAAATAAAAAAATTATGCTACCCATTTGAGTCTAAACAACTTTCCAAAAATATTCAAAGTCCTTCATTGATAATTAAAACTTAGAATTTCACCTTTCTAAGTTCTAGGTTAATATGCTAATTAGTTTTACCATTTTCACTTGACTTGAGTTAACTTGGATTTAATTTCCTATATATATTGAAGGTTATTTATAGACTCATCATGAACATCATTTGATCATTATGAACTTAGGACATCTTGCATGTTGCTTACACTCTAAGTTATTAGAATACATTTTATTCTACCTCTTATTACTATGTGGTAGCATTGTGCTACCCATTTGGTTCTATTTTTATACTTCAAAATTATTTCATGTTTTCAAATCTTGATTTTCTTAGTTTGCATTGTCACCTTTTTAATCAAAAGGGCTTTCTTCTAGTTTCCTAGTAGTAACACATCGGAATTGAACTAGATTTTATAGTATTGATGTATCTCTCAACCTACATTTGGTTTACTAGTTTGCACTTAGGTTTTTGAGTTATCATACCCTCTTTTAATTTATACGATTTCAACCCTACCAAGGTTGAGAAAATTTTGTCAACACGTTATTCTAATTGTGTGATACTAAACTACCTCCTTTTCATTATAGTATTTGTGTACCTTGTCATTTGTTTAGAAAAGATAGAAACACAGCTTTTGTTGAATGTTTTAAAAAAAAAATTCCAAATATTGTGAAACATAGAGAATAAACCTTTTTAGACATGACTCAAAGGTACACTCATAGTGGGGTCTCTTACAACCCTAGCTATGAGGAGGAATATATTTATGACAGTCAAGACAATTATGTGGTCTTTGAAGGCATTATCATAATTATAGGATCTAAGGAGGATTATTCAAAAGATAAACCCCTAGAGGGTAAATATGAATCACTCCTAAGGTTGATATAATTTGGTGTTATATTACCCTTATATTTTCCTATGGAATAATTACATACCTTTGTTAGAGAAGGAGAACAAAAACAAGAACAATCCTTCATGAACATTATAAAAACAAACATAACTTCTTCTAGAAAAGGAAAGGAAATACTTATAGAGTTAAAGCTTAATGATCAAGATATTGTCACCAAGATCAAAAAGATAAGTCAATGATATGCAGACCAACTTATCATGGACTTGAAAGACTCTTTAATTACTACTTAAATCCATAATGATGCTTCCAAGGAACAAGGGAATGTTGTTTAACCAAGTCTAGTTGAGAACATAACAAAAATGGATTAATAAATCTCAAATTAATAACCTAAATCCCAAGAGGTTCTGCAACATGATTCACTAGACATGGAGCATACATTTTTCAATCATCAAGGACCTCCTATTCCTTCATAAAACCAAAGACCAAAACATTCAATATGCATTGAATAAATTATTCTAAATAATTTGGCTAGTTTATCTCAACCAACATGTATTTTGGTGAATAGACTATGGACTCCCCAAAATCAATAGAACACATATAATTCCAAGTAGTAGATTCCAAAGAATCAACATCTCACTTATTCAACTCAAGGATTGAACCAAAATAAAGTTGTGGATCATAAGGTGTATATCCCTAACAAATCCATGCAATAATAGGGGCATGTACCAACCCAAAATTAGGGGCACATATCACCCCAATAGAATTATGTTCCACCCTTGAATGAACTAAACATGCAAGAGTAAAATTCCATGAAGAATATTATGTCATGATTGGAGACATGTAATAAAATTAATAAGTAAAAAATTGATGAAATATGTCTATATCCATTTGATTTAAGTATTCTCTAAATCCCCTTTCTGTCTCATTTTGAGGCACCTAAATTTGATAAATACAAAGGAAAGGGTAACCTCAAGAACACATTCAAGTATTATTTGTGTTATGCCAAGAGGTTTTTGATAGTATCATTTATTTACTTTGATTGTTTCCATAAAGTTTATCAAGACAATATTTAGATTAGATACTTAATTTACCTAAGGTATTGGTTGTAGATTAGAATGACTTATCTAAAAAGTTAATCAACCACTTATCATACAACATTGAATGTGAATTGACTATTGTTGACTTGTATACATCTAAATAACATGATGGAGAAATATTCATGACATATTTAGAGTAGTGGAGAGCACTAGATGGTCACTTTCAACATAATTTTCTAGACAAATAATTGGTAAAAATTTTTGCATAAAACATACACCCTAATATATGACTTTCCTATGATAAATCATTTTAAAAAAACGTAGATAAAGGGGTGAATTTAATAAGTCATTTATTACCAAAGGCCTTATCAATATTTCCGCATAGGGTCAATGTTCAAATCAAACCCAATCATTGATTCAAATGGCTATGCAAGAGAAACCTAAGGTTTTCAACAAGACAAGAATATGGATGGAAATCATGTGACTGAAGCAAGACACATACAAATGGTGTAGGATTTTCCAACTCCAAATGTGAAATTATCTCCCCTAATCCACTATCCAATTTGTAAAGAGTCCCTCCACAAAGGACATTCCATAATAAATTCAAAGTCTTTAGCAAATTGGGAGAGCCTATTGAGATAGTGTTCCAAAAACTAATAGAAGCCAATCTAATTATATGGCCTTTACAAAGACCATTTACTCAAGATCAACCAAAGCTATATTGGTACAAGGAAAATGAATGGTGTAACTTCCATTATGTTATTGGTCATGGAGATTATCATTGTGTCTAATCATAGTACCTTATTGAATATTTGATTGAGAGTGGTAAATTTGAGATCAAAATTTATCCACAAGACACTAATCAAGATATGGGAATCTACAAAGATACATTTACTTGACATAATCAACAACTACCAAGGAATAATCAAAACCAAGGACAAAATTAGTGGTAGAATCAGAACTAGAATCAAGGTTAAAATTGTAATTAGCTTGATCATGATTAGGATCATAATACTTATGCTAACAAATTGGGTTACAACAACATGCCTTAAAAATATAATAACATCATGGGATGGATTTCTATAAGCCACATTACCACTTTTACCATTAAATCTTGTGAACCATCTCATGATCCTCAAAGTATAGGACCCATTATTATAGGGTCAACACCCTCTCCATCTAATAACACCATGTTGAATACATGTAATTATGTTGTGACTTTATTTTCAAGGGTTATTATCTCTAGACCTCATCATTCCTCTAATTATAATGGCTCCTCATCAACTCAAAAGTTCTCAAATGTAACTAGATACCCATGAGTCACCCTCAAAGGCCCTTCATCCTTATCTTCTATTTATAATGACTCCTTACCACCTCTAGGTTGCACAATTATAACTAGACGCTCATGAGTTACTATTCAAGGCCCTTTGCCCTATTCTTCAATTAATGAACCCAATGTGAACATCATGCCTTTGGATCCAAATCTAAATATGATACCAGCTAAGGCCAATCCATCTTGTCCTATAATTGAGAAGCCTTATAGTCTATCAGACCAAATGAGTAAAACACCTATGCATATTTCCATTTTAGATCTATTACGTATGTTTAAAGTTAATATAAATATTTTAAAAGACCATTTACAATAATCCACTATTCTCAATGGTATTAATCCTGACTAGTTCTAAACACTAGTGGTATATTTATCTTTATTCGACAGGTCACATTTGATCAAAAAGTCATGTCCACACTTGGTATGAACCATAATAACCCATTGTGTATTGAGGTAGTCATTTAAAACCATAAGATCAAGTGGGTTCTTATAGACAATGGTTCAAGGTTTAACATAGTGTCCCTTAAACTAGTATAGATATTGGGCTACACCACAAAGGACATTTAGCTAGAGACAATCACCATAAAGGCTTATGATGATGCCAAGAGGGAGTATTCTAGTACCATTTATTTATCAATCATTATTGGGTCTATTTCCCACCATAAATTATTACATATTATGGAAATTGAACTACCTTATAATATGCTTCTTGGTCATTCATAGATCTATGAAGTATAAGTTATTCTATCCACCTTACATTAGTGCCTTAATTTTTCCAGCAATGGGATCAAGGTTACTATTCTTGCCAATCAACAACCTTATCAATATTGTAAATATTTGGACTCTGAGTTGTGTAACTATAACTATTTTCCTAGATATATATTCATTATGAAGAGGAACAAGGTGATAGTTTCACATCCACCTGCATCCAATTATATTAACCTTATTGACCTTGTTTCCACTTCAACTGATCCATTTCCCTTAACTCTTGCAAAATAGATTGTTATAACATATGTGGGTAGTTCCACATACTATTTTAAGGATGCGTTATATGTTACCAAGCTACCAAAGTTTCCTTAAACATTTGGTAAACCCAAACCTTCTAAAATCCCTATTAGACCTAACATGATCTGGAAATAGAAGAAAGAACAATGGAAACCACCAATGGTATTTGTACCTACTACTTCACAAAAAATAGGATCAAGAGGATTTAATTTAAGGAGACTAGTTATATTCTAATGACATTTCTAATTATTTTGAGAATCTAAAATATCCTATCCCTATTTGGATCATAGATAATTTTGATTATACATTAAGAGGCCTTAGCTCATGTGTACAAAAAATCTTGAAACCCTTATCAATTAGAATACATAATTTAAATCATGGTCTTATATTTATACCATTTTGGGGTGACATCATGACTTTTAATAGTTATTATTTTGAATCGACTAGTGACAAGACTCTTGGTAGTGACATAACACCCCATTATAGAATTTTTGATGAGTTTGATGACTCATATTTGTTTGATCAAAATTCCATTATGACCTTAACACCTCATTGTTTCCTATGCCTTTTTTATCCTAAACTCATTGATTAGGACTTGTAAAATTTAGTCATACACCTTGATCAGTTTTAGAATGAAGAATAAATTATAGAGTATATGGGCCTTAGAGACTGATTGCCTATTGGTGATCACAAAAAAGGATTTGATTTTTCATTGGATATTTTTACATACTTTGGTGAGGAGGCAAACATTTTGGTCACAATAAAAATAAAACATCGATGTCTTTAGGTGAAAAACTCTTTGAAGCACTCATTAATTAGGGAAAAAGTAAAGAAAAATATAAGCCCTTGAGCAAAAACCTATTTTATGTGATATTAGATGGGAAAGTTTAGTCATCCCCAAAATATGCTCAAGTTCCATCAAGTACTATCTCTATAGCCAGTACAATCATCTCTTTAGAACAATAAAAAAATTTTGAGCATCTTGATCGAGTTTCTAAAGATTTTTTCAACTTGGTCATTGCCTAAGATGGGAAATTCATATTTGTCACATTACCCAGAGATTTGGGAGGAATAATAAGATATTTTAGTAAAACAAGATGATCAAAATCACACATTGCCTATTATTCTTGAATATGGTTCTACACTTCTTGTAGATAACATGGTTGAAGTGAACCTGGAAATATATGATGATCCCAAAATTATTTATCTTGGAAATTCCCTTACTAAAGTAGGACATGAACACATTATATCCATTTAAAAGGATTTTATTGATATTTTTTCATGGTAATACTTAGATATTTTAGGCTTAGACCTTTTGGCCAATTTTGGCCAACATATAAATCTTTTTCATTTTTTGATGGATTGAGTGGACCAAAGGTTTAGATCAAGTCTTAGATTTCAAAATAGAGATGAAAATATAAGTTATAATATGTTGTAATCATTTAATAACATGAAATAGGTTGCATAAATCTTAGATATTCATTAAAACCTTGAAATAATGATCAAAAGATGAACTGTGCAGGTTTGAAGGACTAGACCGTCACTAAGATGTCTTCTAAAAGTAAATGGATTAGCTCACTTATGTATTTTATAAATTCACCTAAAAAATCCTTATGACCCAAGATATTAAGGTGACATATTTTTATTCATACCATGGACATGATCTATAAAATTCATGTCCACATGAGATTTCTAGTTCAATTTATGAGCATTCAAAATTGGACCTACAACATAATATGTTTGTGCTAACATCAAGTTTGAGATCCTTAAAGTAACTATTTGGGCTCAAAAGGTCCTTAAAAGGTTTAAATTTAATCAATATATAATGGTTATCCTAAGCTCTCATACTAACACATGAGCTATAATGACTCATGTTGGGGTCAAACAAGTAAAAGGTCCTTGGGTTGAAACCCTTTAAAGAGCTATAAGTTAGACAAGATCTAATGGTACAAATTAACCAAGTAGAGATCCAATGGTTAAATATTGACTAAAAAGGAGGTGGGTCAAATAAAAATCAATGATCAATGTTCAATTATACCAATGATCTAATGGTACAAGCTCGACTAGTAAGAAAGTGGGCCCAATGAGATCAAAGGCTCGTGTTGCTTTGTACATCTTAATCCAATGGTGCAAGTGAAATTCAACATGTCAAAGGATATTTGTGATTATAAATCAATGGATAACATTTATTCATACCAAGGATATCAATAGTTTATAGGAGGTCAAAAGTGCCAAGATCTGATAGTAAAGATCTATGAGGCTAATGAGAGTAAATATAAGTTGGAGCATTTTAATTAGATAGAGCAATATTTGATGGATAAAGTTAAACCAAAAGGTAGTTTTTTACCAAAGAAAACATGTCTTACAAGGGTTATAATTCCACTATTAGAGATTGATTAAATGTTAAGGAGTGGATATATCCATGAATTTAGGTATAAATAACATAAAGGGACCACCATTAAGGCTAAATATAGACCTTTGGCTCAAAGATTTGTGATGTGTAAGGTTCATTCTATGACTGTCACCATTCTTAAAATAAATATCCTTGAATATTGTGAATTCTTGGTTCTCAGAAAGGCATAATGGGTCTATTTGGACCTATTTGGATCAAGAAAGAGGCTATTTAGTTTATAATTTTACATCGATGTAAAGACTATAAGAAAAAAAATCTTATATTGGTTTTTTTCTTATAGAATGGACCTATGATCCAAACAAGGAAGTAGAGCCGATATGTGATTAATGTAAAGGGTCTCATTTATCAATGTGGATATATAACTGATAAAGTAGGCACTAACCACCATTCATGGCATGACACTGTTAGATTCAAGATTTAAATGTTTGATCATCATGATAAATAAACCCTTGTCTTCTAGTGGGATATCTCAACCAATGAAAGGAACTTAAGGGCTATTGGAACAAAAGGAGGTTATCTTGTTGATAAAGACTGATCCTAAAGAAGGAATGTGTAAATAAAATAATTTAATGAACTACCACCTCACTTATTGATTATGATGACTCTCTATCCACTCTCCTATGCATGTTCCAATCTCTTTATTTCTCTTTTCTACTATAAATAGAGGCTTTGGAGCCTAAAAAATGATACCTCTATTCTCTCTCTTGGGCATGACTAAACTTTATCAAGATTAATATTGTAATCTCTTGAGATGAATACAAGATTGTTTTCATTTTTCACTATTTTGTTATAGTGTGTACATGTTAGTTTGATTTGCATATGTGGTACAAATATCTCCCTTGTCAAGTCTTGATCTCACCTAGTTACTAGTTTATCTGGTTATGTAGGTCATGTTTAGTGTTCAAATATCTTTTGATTGAGGCTTTCATGTGGATATATTGACTGGTTAGTGTATTTCATTAGAAATCTCCATCACTTCCCTCAAATTTTGATCATTTGGTGAACCTTTGCATGAAATAATTATGCATAACAGACCCATGGAATTCTAGATCCAACATTTTGATTATCTCATTAGTGTTTATTAGTACTCAAATGAAGTGGATAAACCATAATTTAGGTGTATCACTAGTTTTACCTTAGGTTTCCCTTTCAAGTTCTCTCTCTCCCTTTTCCCTGGTCATTAGTAGGTTTTAGTAGTGGAAATGATCTAAAATGTTGTATATGAGGAGATAGCCTCACTAAAAATCCTAGAGGTCAAACCCCATTATAGGATACCCATAGCCTATGGTTAGTCACATGTTGATCTATATTTGGGTAAACGACCTAAATAATCCCTTGCCTAGCTAGGGTAAAATCTAGACCATCAATATTTCTAGAACACTTGGTGAGACCAAAGATCTAAAAAAAAGTGGAATATTGTTGGTGTGTCTTTCCTTTGATAACATTTTTGAATCAATATAATTAGCACCAGTGGTGACTCTAAATCAAAGATTGTAGATATGAGTAGACTAGGTATTACTCATTGCATATTTTAATTATTTCTTGCATCTCATTAGTAATATGAGGCTAATATGAAAAACTATGGTGAATATCCCTATTATCCACCTCCTTATCATTAGTCCCAATATCATTCATATGATCCTTATTATCAAGGGAATGGTTATTACCTTCCTTATGATCCTCACTAGTAGTATGAGGATATATATTAGTCATACATGTAGGAGTATTACCTTGATCCTCCTTATGAATATAAAACCCATCATAATATTTCTCCTTATCAACCCTATCATGACCCATCCACACCATCACTTAAGAGAAATTTTGTAATCCTTGATAAAAATGCACTATAATTATTCTCATAAAATTATTATATACAAGATGTCCCTATTCAATAGATCCATTATGTGAGGGAGTCATTATAATAAGTTAAAGAAGAATAGGCACCTATTGAGAGAGCAAATTGGAAAAATCTCACAAGTGAGATGATGGATGTAAGTGGTTACATTCAAAGCATTGAGGATAAGCTAAAAACCTTGAACAACATTAGGTCCAACCTCACTAATCACTTTCATATACACCACCTCAGCCTTCATATGCACCACTTATTATTCCCCAAGAGACCATTCTAAGTGACCCTTTAAGTGTGACAAGTACTTCATGTGTTCCTCATACCTTCCCTTCTTGGATATATATCCAATAAATATGTCAAATAAATAAGGATATTTTTATGGAACACCCTATTATTGAGATCCAAGATTCCATCCTTCCTCAAGAACCCCTTAAGAAGTCCTTCAAGGTTCCAAGCAAGAATCAAGTGGTGAAGTCATGGGGTGGGAAAAGTGAGACAAATATATATTTGGAAACCCAAGTTAAATGATGATTTGAACCTATGTAAACCTCTCTCATCCCTCCTTAGGAATCTTCTTGTGTTCCTTATCCTCATGAAGCCACTATCCACCTTAAAGAGAAGATATTATAAGAGAATATTGATAGGTAAATCAAAGAATTAGAGATAAAGGAATGGAAGGAGGAAGAGAACTAGAATCAAAATCTTAAAGAAGGACATAAATTTTCCATCTTGGATTCAAATCATGCAATCACGGAAACCTAAATCTACTCAACCCCCACCCCTCCCTCCTTAATAATTTAAGTCCTTTCCCTCTTAGAAATTCATCTAGAGTAATATGAAAAAGGAGGACATGACTATCAAAGATAAGTAGTTATACCAAGGATGTGTCACATATATCTCATCTCTCTTGGAGTCAAACCAAGAATATCCTATATCACTCCTTGAAGAGGTAAGTAATGAACTCCATGTTGAACTCATAACTGATAATAATGGATTGTTAGAGTTAGAAGATGATATCATTAGTGGAATGCCACTTGGAAAGAGAAAGCATGTTTCAAACTTCAATAATTCAAAATAAGATTAATTGCAAGAGTAAGTGAAATTTGGAGATGAGATCGAATAGGAAGAAGTCTCAAATGTGCATTAAGTGGTTATTTATTAAGAACTTATTGATCACATATTAGCTACACAAAATCTAGATTTGGAAGAAGATCTTGTGGTAGTTGATATAAATCAAGTACAAGCACATATTTATTTGGATTTTACCCATGAAGAAAACTCACATAAAACCATTACTAAGGTAGAGAGCATTCCTAAAGAAAAAGATCATCAAAAATAGTTGCACCATGATTTCATGATGGATATTAATGAACTTAAGATGGCATACATAGATGATGAGATAGTAAAACAAGTTTAATATTCATCTAAGGATTATATTAACATTTTGGAGCTTTAGGAATACATTGCTACTTTGGGATGCCTAAGTAAAATGATAAGGATGGTCTTGATTAGAGATTGGTATGAATGGGAGTCATGGATGAGTTTGAAATATCTCTCAATGAAAAGGATCAAGATACCCTTAAAACTAATATTATCAAATTTAATCAAAGTGAAGAACAAAAACATGATTGGTAGTTTCTAATGATGTTATTTCAAAATCTTGAATATTTTTCCATGTTGAGAATCAAGTACTTGATAAGGTGGACAAAGAGTTTCCCATGGAGGAAAATGACCAAGATTAGGTGGAATATGTAGACCTATTTGATGAGATTGAATAACTTGAAATTGAATAAAGACCTAATATTATTGAGATCACCATGGGAATCAAGAAGGAATGTCTTACTAGACCACCATTAGAGGTTTTAGTTGAGATGTGTTTAGAAGTTGAGATTGTTTGGATGCACATAGTTGACCTATTTGGAGCTACTTGGTTCTCACTAAACATTATGCTAATGAAGTTGGTAGATATAATAAAGAAAAAGGGGGAATAAAGGATAAGGTTCAAGGAACTACATGCATCATTCAATTCCTCATTCCATGATGCAATAAGGTTGTCAAACTTTCTTTTTGATCTAGGAGGAAATGTACATGTCAATTCAAGTTGTATATATTAGGGTAGTTATTAAAATTCCTCTAAGTGCTATTTTGGAACATTTGTTTATTGTCTATTTTGTTCTCAGATATTTTACATTCAATAAGTTTCTTGGGAACTCTATTTTATTTTATTCCTTTTGGTCTTTGTATTATTTCAAGAGTATTTTTCTAATATTGGTAGCTAGTATTAGATCCAGGTTAATGTGTTAGACCATAAAAGATACTCCATGCCTAATGGATTAGACAAAAAAAATTCGTATAGGTTCTCTTTCATAAATAGGCATGTAACCCTTGTGAGTCACTAAAGATGTTGACCAATTTTGGCCCACATATAAATATTTAGCATGGTTTGATGGATTGAGTAGACCAAAGGTTTGGAATAGGTCTAAGATTATAAAATGGAGATGAAATGTATGTTATCATATGTTTTAATCATTAAATAACATGAAATATGTTGTAAAAAACTTATAGATTCATCAGGACCTTGAAGGAATGATCAAAACATGAACTATGCAAGTTTGAAGGATCAGACCATCACTAGGACATCTTCTAAAAGTGAATAAACCAACCCACTTGTGTATTTTATAAATTCATTTTAGAAATACATGAGATGAAATATATTATAGCACCATATTTTTCTTCATACTAGGGACATGATATATAAAATTTAGGTCTATGTGAGCTTTCTATCTCAATTTATGAGCATTCAAATTTGGACCTATAACATAAGATGTTCATGCTTACATCAAGTTTGGTCTCTATGAAGAAACTATTTGGGTTTAAAAGGTCATTAAAAGGCTTAAATATGATAAATATATAATGGTTTGCATGATCTCACATACTAACACATGAGATCTAATAGTTCATGCTAGGGTCAAACAAGTCAAAAGGTCCCTGGGTTAAAGCCATTTATAAAGCTAAAAGTTGGATAAGAAATGATAGTACAGACCAACCAAGTAGAGATCCAATAGTGTAAGTTTGACTAACAAGAATGTGGGTCCAAGAAAAAATAATGATCATCATTCAATCATACTGATGATCTAATTGTGCAAGCTTGACTGGTAGGAAAGTAGGCCTAATGAGATCAAAGGCTCACATTACTTCATACATTTTGATCCAATGGTGTGAGTGAAAGTCAACATGTCAAAGGATCTTCATGGTAGGAAATCAATGGACCACATTTGTTCATACCAAGGATATCAACTACATGCAAGATATAAGGGATTTATGAGGCCAATGAGAGTAAAGATAGGTTGGAACATATTAATTGGCCCAAGTAATATTCAATGAACAAAGTCAAACCAAAAGGGATTTTTCTGACCAAAGCAAAAAAGGCTTGTATGGGTAATTATTCTACCATTAGATCTAAATAAAATTCTAAGGAGTGGACATATCCATGAATTCATGTATAAACAAATTAAAGGGACCACTATTAAGTCTAAATATAGACCTTTGGATTAAAGATTTATGACATGCAAGGTTCATACTATGACTATGTTTTCCATTCTTAAAAGAAATATTTATGATATCTTGAATTATCAGTTCCTACAAAGGCATAATGGGTCTATTTGGACTTATTTAGATCAATAAATAGGTTATGCATTCTATAGGTCTACATCAATGTAAATACTATAGGAAAACCAATAATCTTGCATTAGTTTTTTACCTATAAAATGGACCTATGATCCAAACATGAAATTGGAGTAGATATTTGATTAATACAAAGGGTCTCATCTATCATTGTGGATCTATCATTGATAAAGTAGGTAATAAATACCATTCATGGCATGGCATGGTTAGTTTCAAGATTTAAGGATTTGATCATCATGAGAAAGTCAAGGGGACTTAGAGTCCCAAAATAGAGAACTAATAGTTGGAAAAGTAGTTGAGGAATTGATTCTAATCAAACAAACTTTTCATCATTCTAAAAAAACCCTTATCCTCTAGTGGGATCTCTCAGCCAATGAAAAGAGTTTGAGGCCTATTGGAAGAAAAGGAGGTTAGCATGTTAATAAGGATTCATAGTAAAGAAGGAATACATAAGGAAAATAATTAATGAACTTTCACCTCACTTCTTGATCATGATGACTCTTTTTCCACTCTCCTAGACATGTTCCCATCTCTTTCTTTCTCCTTTTCTTCTATAAATAGAGGCTTTGGATCTTGAAAATTGATCCCTTTATTCCCTCTCTTGGGCATGACTAGACTATAACAAGATTGAGATTGTAATCTCTTGAGATGAATACAAGAATGTTTTTATTTTTCAATATTTTGGTATAGTGTGTACTTGTCAATTTTATTTGCATATGTGTTATAAATCTCTCCCTTGTCAAGTCCTAATCTCACATAGTTACTAGTTGATATTGTTATGCAGGTCATGTCTAGTGTTTAAATATCTTTTGATTAAGGCTCACATGTGGATACATTGATTGATTAGTGTCTTGTATTAGACCTATCCATCACTTCCTTCATATTTTAATCATTTTGTGAACCTCTACATGAAATATTAATGTATATCAAACTTGTGGAATTCTAGATCCATCTTTTTGTTTATATCATTAATGTTTACTAGGATCTCAAATGGAGTGGATCAACCATCATTTTGGTGTATCACCATTGTTATCTTAGGTTTCCATTTCAATTTCTCTCTCTCCCTTTTCCCTATTTGTTAGTAGGTTTTAACAATTAAAATGAGCTAAAATGATGCATCTAAGGAGGTAGCCTCATTAAAAATCCTAGAGGTCTAACCCCATTATAGGATACCCATAGCCTAGGGTTAGTCCTATGTTGAGCTAGATTTGGGTAGAGGACTTGAAAAATCCCTTCCCAAGATAGGGTGAAATCTAGACTTCCAATAAGACCCTCACTTGGTAGTGTATTGCCTTATTATTCATCTAGATGCCAAACGAATTAATAAAAATTAAAGAAGATGCATCCATGCATCGCTCTTTTGGTAAAATATGAATTAGACAAATTATTGGGAGAATGCTTTATTAGAACACTAAACTATTATAAATGGATATCAAACATAGTTCAAGTTAGCAAGAAGACACAAGGCATATGCCTCTGTATAAATTTTAGAGATATCAACAAAGCATGCCCTAAAGATGATTTCCCTTTGCCCAACATTGACATGATTATCTATTATATAGCTGGGTATGAGACGTTTTCCCTCATGGATGGATTATTTTGGATACAATCAGATCAAGATAGACCAAGAAGATCAACACAAGACTACATTTACCACTCTATGGGGAACATTATATTACCAAGTCATGACATTTAGATTGACTAATGCTAGAACCACATATTAGCATGCCATGATTGTCATATTCCATGACATGATGCATGATACTTTTGAGGACTATCTTGATGACATCCTAACTAAATCAATAAAATGCATTGGACATCCTGATGTTCTATGAATAATCTATGAGAGGATTCATAAATATAAATTCTGCCTAAATCTTATGAAGTGTGTCTTTGGCATCTCTTTGGGAATATTTATAGGGTTTATTTTATGACAAAGAGGGATCAAAGTCAACCCTATTAATTTTAAGGCCATTTTTTAAATTCCTCCACCTTCAAATCTTAAATAACTCTAAACCTTGCAAGGAAAGATTTAGTCTATTTGTAGGTTCATTTCCTAATTGGTAGATAAGTGCCACCCATTTACACATCTCTTGAAGAAATGGGTCACATTTCAATGGGATGAATATTGTCAATTAGCATTTTCAAATCTCAAGACATGTTTGGACAACCCACTAGTTTTGAGACTACCAACACCTAGACAACCAATGCTTCTTTACATATCAATAATTAAGCATACACTAGGGGCACTTTTGGAAGAACATGATGATCAAGGTAAATAACATGTCATTTATTATTTAAGCCACACACTAGTGGATTATGAACACAATTACACACCTATTGAGAATTATTATTTATCTATGATGTTCACTTCCCAAAAATTATGACATTATATGCTAAATAATAAAATAATTGTCGTCACTAAGGTGGGTCTTCTCAATTTTTTATTATCCAAAGTGGCTCTCATAAGACATATGGATAAATGGGTCATAATTTTAAGTGAGTTTGATGTTGAGTATCAGAATCAAAAAGCTATCAAGGGGTAGGTTATTATTGATCAAATTGTAGAAGCCCTTGTTATAGACACTTAACCACTTAGATTCAACTTTCTAGATGAATCTATCATGGTAGTGGAAGAAGTAAAACATGAACCTAAATAATAAAAGCTATATTTTGATGGTTCCTTCACTTCTCATGGATTTGGAGCCATCATATTGTTAATTACACCATAAGGGAATTTTATTCCTAAATCATTTCACATTAATTTAAATTTTACCAATAATATGGCTGAGTATGAGACACTTATTTCAAGACTTCATCTTTTAGTTCAATGGGATATTCAAAATTTAATGGTATATGGTGTTTCATAATTTATTATCAATAAAACCACTGATCAATATCAAAATAGAGATGGTAAGATTGTACTCTACAATCTCATTATTGATAATCTCAATGTTCATTCTAAATCTCCATAGTTTAAACAAGTTCTATGATCCAAGAATAGATCTTTTGATATAATGGCAATGATTGGCTTCATGATACATATTTAAAGTAGTACTAAAGAGTATCAATTTTTGATTAAAAACCTTTTATAGCCTACACATATTATGCTAGATTCAGAAAGGATATGCACCATTATTGGTCCTAGTCCCCTACCTAAACTACCTTGGTTCCAAAATTTTTATATTTATTCTATGATCTTGCTTTTCCACCTGACTTATCTAATAACTGATATAAATTATTCCTTCACCATATATATTATTATACCCTCCTTAGAAACACACTTTATTACAAAGACTATGATGGAATGCTACTTTGTTGTTTACCTTTGGGAGAATCCAAGCTAGTATTAAAGGAGGTTCATGAAGGAATGTGTGGGTCCCACACCAACAATGTAGTCTTAGTTAAAATCTCCTTAAAATAAGTTATTATTGGCCAAAAATGGAGATAGATTCTTGAAATTATATGAGGAAGTGTTTTTTATGTCAATAATATGGAGATTTGATACATATACCTTCCTTACCACTATAGTTGATTACAACACCATGTTCATTTTTAACTTGGGGCCTTGATCTTATTGGTAAAACAAATGCAACATCTTTAGATGGCAATAAACACATTTTAATTACTACCAAATACTTTACTAATTGGATTGAGGACATTTCTCTCACTTATATTACCAATAAATAGATTTCTAAATTAATTCATTACCATATGATCTTTTGATATGGCATCCTAGCTCACATTATATATAATAATGGTAGATCCTTTATAAATAGATATGTAAAATAGCTTTGTGAAAAATTCAAAATCAAGCACAAGAAATCCATGTCATATAACCCACAAGGCAATAAATAATCTAAGGCATAAAAAAAAGCCATTGTAGCCATTTTAAAGAAGATTGTCAATGATGTTGGCCATAATTAGCACTTGAAAATCTTTCCCACCCTTTGGGCTTATCGAACTAGTCATCAAACCCCACAAGAGCCACTCCATATTCCCTTATGTATAGCATAAAAGTGATTATCCCAATTGATATTATGTTACCTTCATTGTAAGTATCTCTAGAGTACATCAAATATGATGAATAATATATAGTCTCAAGGTTTCAAGAACTAAAACTTATTAATGGTATACATTTGGTTGCCCTAAAAAACTTGCAAGCCTATTGGAATAGATTATGGAGAAGATACATTAAGCACATTTTCCCTTAGGAGTTTGAGGTTGGTGATTTGGTATTGAAAGAGAATGTAAAGAACATAAATTTTTAATGTAAGAAAAAAGATAAGTTCCAACCTAATTGGTTGGGACCATATGTTACCATATTAAACTATGGATCATGGGCATACAAATTGGCTACTCTAAATAGTGAAGAACTTTCAGAGCCCATGAATATTTTATAGCTCAAGAAGTTCTATGGTTGACAACTTCAAATCATTGTCTAAAAGACCCCTTAGGGGAAACTTATGTTGAAGTTACTTTATCCTACTATTATACTCTAGACCATCATCTTATGGAGCATATTCATTTTGACATACCCTAAACCATTATTTTGAGAACAATATTATTATCACAACTCTTGAAAGTGAAAGTTTTGGATCATTGGAACATTGAACAAATTTTATCTCACCTTGGACCATCCTCTTTTGGACCATATTTATTCTCAACCATTCTCTTTGAGAACCTCATATTTATACCACCCTAGACTATCATTTTTTAAGACCCTATTCATTCTAGACCATTCTTTTTGAGAGCCACATTAATTTCATGTCTTGGGTTGTTATACCCTAAACACTATTATTCCTTGACCAATTATGATCTTGGTTATGACTCATAGGAATTATGAACATAATTGATGCTAGTTATACAAATTAGTTTAGCCTAGATGGTATTTTGTATCTTCTTTTACAAATAAGTGAACATGGATACTGCATCATATGGTTTTTATCTACTGCTTGGATTTTTAGATTTTATCTTGCACTACATATTGTTCTATTTTTATACTATTTGGTAGGCATTTTTTCCTTAGTATTATTACCTTACTTTCACTAATTTGTGATCATGTACCATTGTAGATGGCTTAGTTGTTATTATAACTTCTACTCTTGGATGAGCATATCCTATATTATTTGGCTCCCCTAGACATTTTGTACATATTTTATCCCAAAAAGACAAAAACATTAGAAAATGATCCCCAAAATAAATACAAAATTATCTTACATATTTTTATATTCTCATCTTCACACTCTTTCCATTTTGAAATTAATTGTCCCAGACACTTGCCATTTTCTAATACCATTCTCATTTATTCCTTTGGCTTTTCATTGCACAAATCCATTCCTATCTTCCCATTATTTTATAATATTAATCCAATTTTTTATCATCACTTTTCTTCTATCCAACTTCTTGGGACAACTACATTTGACTTAAAGTTCATGTTGGACCATGCATCTATGGAACTATGTAGGTAGTGTCCACTTGTCTTGTACATTTAGAGTCAACTTAGCCACCCGCTTCCTTTTCTTCTCTTTCACCATTTTTATTCTATGTTGTTTCCCTATCCTTTTGGGGGAAACTTTGTGTCCTTATTCTTGTTACACTATCATATAAAATAATTCCTCTACTACACATACCTAAATAATTATTTTTAAACTACACTAACTCTTATCTGTGTGTGATTATTTAATTTTTATTGGTCTTTTCTTGTTATTTCTTATCTCTTCATTTTTTCCTTATCTCTTCCTTTATTTCTTCTTGTTTATTCTAGGTGGTTTGTTTTCCTATTTGATCTTGTTATTTTGTTTTATTTTTAAATTACATCTTGATGGTCCACATAGATCTTAATTATTAAAAATCTTGATCTCATGTTATTTATATATTCTTTCTTCATTTTTATACATTTTTATTCCTACTTTAGTCTTGATTGTTCATATCTAGATGTTAAGTTAGGTTCATTTATGTATTCTTTTTTATTTGTATTTGTTTTTTATTTAAATGTAAATATTGTAAATCTAGTCTTGGTCATTTTTACCATTATCCCTAGTTATAAATATTCACATTTGAACCGTCTCATTAAAATTGAAATACAATGTCATCATAGGTTACTCATACTTATGATGCATAATTTCATGTTGTTATAGAAAGCACTATGTGATTTGGATCCAAGTCTCAATGCCAGTATAATTATGATGAATATCTCTCAAGAACACCAATGAAACTAAGTATCAATGGCTTATCTCACACTTAAATCTATGTAATACATGCATCTCTTGGCATAAATTATGAGTCTAAACAAACAATGATTAGTTTTCTTCTATTTTATTCATTCCATTTTCTCTTACTTTTGGGTGAATGACATTGGCTTGAGGTAAATTTGAACTATGTAGGTAGCACTTGGATACATGACATATCTCAGGTTAGCTCAACCACCTTTATTATTATATTTCATCACTTTATACATCCTCATATGCTTGGTTTGTCATGGTTATTTCAATCATTAGACCATTATATTTATATTTGTACCCACTCATATTTAATCTATCTATTAGGTTATATCCTTGAGATTTTGGTTGCCAATTTACACTAAAGGAACTTAATATTTGGACCAATAACAAATCTAAATTATCCCTATAGGATTAAACCATTTTTTATCAGTGGTCAAAATCATACCTACCAGGGCAAAATTATTTATCACATAATAAAATTTTCTCTAATGGAACACATTATTATTAAACTTATCTTTGGAGACACAATTATCCTTTTGTTTTAATTCTAAGCTCTATAAACTTGTGTCCTTGTTATTTAATATTTTAGTGTGTAACTTGTCTCAGGATTGATCAGTTCTAAATTGCACAACTCACAACCTAGCTTTGGGTGTGCTTAAAGTATGTCACTTCTATTTTTGGATTGTATCCCTCCTGTTCCCCCTATCATTGGGGCTATTTTATTCTAATTATATTTTGATCCTTTATGGAATCAATCGATGTAAGCATTATCTCTTCTAGATTTAATCTATTCCATGGGTTAATCTCACTTTCTCTCTTTTCAAGATTCCATCCTTCTCTTTCATCCTAGTATGTCCTCTTGAGGGGGCATCATGGGTCATTTCCTTCTAACTTATTTTTGACAATTTTGTTATTTGAAAAGATGTTTTTTTAATGAATGTCTCATTATGCCTTCTCAAATAAGGGGAAAATGTAGACATCCAATACCTAACACCATTGTGTTCAAATTGTCAATCTTAATTGAAATTTGTGAAAATGCATAAATTGGGCCAAAATCACTAAAAATGCACTAAATGGTTCAAGATTATTATATACAAGTGTTGATTTAGACTAATGTATCCCTAAATGGGGTAATCAATTTTATGAGATTATTAACTTTTCTCAAATCATTTTGAGTCAAAATGACAAAAATGCATTTTGGTGCTTTGGATTATTCTTTTCTTCTAATTCAGAAGCACATAACATGTGCATATGTAATTGTATGTTGACAACATCGTAAATGAGATCATGGTATATGCACAACTAACATCACCTTCTAATTCCTCTCTAGTCAAATTATGACCTAATAATATGATATTCTAACCCGTTTGATTAACTATGCACAAATTTCCAAAGAATTGCATCAAATTTGATTAATCTTAATTAGGTAAATTAAACTAAATTATGAGCTTAATTAAGAATTCCATGGAATTTATTGAATATTTATTTATTGTAAATTTATTCCTTTTAGTTGCATCATCAAATGGCATCATTTGTGGGATGGCATCCATAAGCCATAAATGCAATAAATATCAAGATTATGGCTTCTCATGCCTCTTTAATGCCCCTTCCTCCCAAATATTTATGAGGATATTTATGGATATTATTTACATAATTAGATTAATTCATGGAAAAACATCTTGATCTTGATATGGATGGGCATGGTTGATCCTGATCAATTTGGAAAATTTATAAATAGGAGGGTCAGGATCACTTTAATTCAATTTCACTAGTGTAAACTTATTATGTAGAATTATCTCCAAAACCTTTCTTTGTGTTGATTATTGTGCTTAATTTACAATAGGATAGCTTTATTTGATAGACATAACATTTATTTTCATATCATAAGAATATATTAGTTGGTGATCTTGAGAAGATGGAGGAGCAAAACATTCATCATTGATGAAGACAATAATTCCAAATCAAGGGGAAAAAACATTTTGAGCCACATATGGAAGGCGGGATGCTCTTGGGAAGGTAATATGTATGTTTTTCCATTCATTTTCTCTTAATTATCATTTATAAACCCCATTAGAATAGGCTGGCCTATATTGTTATGTTCTTGTGCATTTTTTGTTTTTTTCATGACTAATTCTTGATCTACCCATATTTTTAATCCATCTCTACATGCATAACGTGAGCTTAATTGATGTGTCTATTTTGTAATGTTATCCCAATATAATACATGATTCATAAATAGATTATATAACTACCATATCCTTTTTATTTAAGTTACATATCATAATTTATTTCCTTCACCTCAAAATTGGGGTCATATCAGTGGAGGCATGTCACAGAAGCATGACCTACAAAATGTTTCATAGTTTCCATATTTCAATGGGGGCATGTCATAAATAAATGACCTCCACACTTATATATTTTTTTAGTTTCTAAATTTTAATGGGGAATATCATAAACACATGAAACCCACACTTACTTGGTATATTTATATTTTAGTGGGGGGATGTCATAAATACATAACTTCCACACTTTCATAATCTCTAGTTTAGTTTCATGATTTAGATATACACTTAGGTCAAAATCCTATACATTGAATAAATTTGAAATACAATTTTCATATTTATGACACATACATGCTCCAATAGAGACATATTAGAGATGAATATAAAATTTTATTGCACCAAAAATTTCAATTTTACTAGTTATAGTATTCATCAAGACATATTGATTACACCTAGAAGTAGTGTTGTTGATCCTTGTCTGATGCAAAAGTTTGATTCATTTATAGTTTAAAGTGATTAAATAATTACATATAACCAGATTTATAGGTTGGAGTGATTAAATAATCCAATATCAATATATTTAGAGGATAAGTTAATTAAATGGCTTACCCTCACCAGATTACATATTCACACTTGAGTTATGGATTGAGATGTAATGATCTAAATGGCCATGTGAAAACTCATTCTTAAACTATATTAGGGTAATAATAGCTTCCAATATCTCTATTCAAATCTCTTATTTTGAATTCTGAACCCTTTCTATCTCTAATGCTTCATAATTAAGCATATTCATCAATTCAAATCATCAAGAGGCAACATGGTTGGACTGACACATAGGTGTACTCCTTGATCTCTTTATTTTCAAAAATTTCAATGATTTCAAATTTCAAACTATATACATTAATTTATATTGTGACATGCTCTTGGTTATAAATCATACACTAAAAAAACACTTAAATTAGGCCCAATCAAAGGTAAGGTATATTGTGCACACCCAAGTATATAGTTATTTCCTTTCAAGTAGTAATTTAATCCTTACATATTACTATATTAAAGTGGGGTGTAGATACTAAAACTAAATATTTATAGCATCTCAATCATTTACATTTAATAAATATAAACTTGGGATCTAACCTTTACCTATAGACATACCTACTATCAAAAGGATTGCATTCACTAGATCAATATGCCTAAATTATTATCTCTCAATCTGATCCATATCATTTTGATGACCCAAGTCTCCTACACTACACAAAAATATTAAAATTTAATAAACATCCTTCATTTTTAGTTTTAGATCCATACCTATTTTTAGACTTCTAGACACTTCCAACCATAAAGGTAAATTTCTATTGATGGTAGTGTCCAACCCCTTATCTAGCATCTAATTGCCAAAAATTAATGCAAATTTAAAATGTATCAAAACCTATGGGTTGGCATATTTTTATTTTTCAACCTTACCATGAGATATTTTAAAAATGTGTGGCATAAATACAAGTATAATATTTATCATTATTCATCTAATAATTACCAAGAAAATACAACATAAATATCAATACATCAACTACACAACCAATCTATTCTACCCTATTCATCTCTATTTACATATCAAGCATAGGATCAATCATATTATAGGTTTGAAGTATTCAAAGAGAAATCCATGAGAAATATGTGTCAAGTTATAAGTTATATCACTGCATCCATCTTCTGTAGTATATTTTACCATTTTGTACACACATTCCCACACATAGGGGATAGCTACATTATTATGAGGCCCTTCTTAGAGTATTAGATATGCAATTAGTGATCATTGATAGAGGGGTATTTGAGGTTAATCAACACTATAAGCCCACTAACCCATTATAATAAAACTCATTATAAGTTTGAATAAGAGTGAATATCTAAGGTTTGATTAATTAGAAAATAATAAACTATATCCAAAATATGAATATATTAGTATAAAGGTGACATAAAACCTAGAACAACAAATTTTGTCCTACCAAGATCTAGTTTTTATTACATATTAGACACTTGGATCATAGCTAGACACTAGTGTTGATAGTTTTGTCCATATACAATGGTAGTGCCTGCTAGTAGAAAACTACAATTTCTATAATTTGATGATTGGTTAAGAATATTGATCTTGTATACTTACCACTTGTTTATAGTCCAGATCTACTTGCATATAGTAAAACTAGTTAAGTATCCTTTGTATTTGGTATTGCAATCAATTGAACATATTTTTAATTTAGTAATTTCTATATTTAACATATCTCAATATTATAATTCAAAATATTCATTTATTTAATTTTACGATTAACTAGCCTATAATAGATTAGTTTATTACCCTTTTGCTTGAACTATTTATATATTTTTAACCCTATCCAAACATATTATAAAATTTAAGGTTAAATATTTTGATGAATACTATGAATAAAATATGTATCTTGAAATTCAAGTTGAAAATGTCTATAAATAACAGGTGGCATGCAATAAGTAGTAGGCCATGAAAGAATAGTAAAAATAACTTGATTATAATGATTATGTGGATTAAAAAAATTAAGAAAGCATTAGAATCATAGCCTCAAAGTCTAATGTAAAAAGATATCCTCTATTAAGTGAAATAGAAACTTTCAAAAATTCATTTATCAGATATTCATTCTTAAATGTAGACTTTTTTATGACCAACAAAACCCATTCCTTCTGACAAATAGATACCCCATTATCCCTTAAAATTAAATGATAAATTTAATATCATGTAATTGAAAAATTGTATGCTATTTACTAAATGGTTAGGCTTGATTATAATGTTTGATTAAACTTTATCCCTTTGGTATTTTTTATTTTCCCTTAAAATACATTTTCAATAAATGTGCTTAATTTTTCATGAGTTTTGTTTAAATTAAATGAATTTATTTCCTCTATGTTTTCAATGTTTAATACTTAGTATTTTTAGGGTAATAATACTTCTTTGGTTGATCTAGCATTACCTTGGTAGGGTGGTATAAAAATTGGCTCCCTAATTGACGTCATCCTAGATCTCATATTTATGTCATATTGACTTCCATACTAACAACATATTGGATCCCACGCTTCCATGTTCCCATGACATGGAATTTTCATAGGCATGTTTATTTATGTTATATTATCTCTTTTATAAATTTTTATTTTATACCAACTCTACGAGTTCCACTTTCCCATGATGATAAATAAGATTATATTATGCATGACCTTTAACCAATTTAGGCTTTCCACCTATCTACACCATACTCTCATAATCCCATGATTATTAGTTAAGTATTAATATGGTACTATATGGGAGGTCTCGACCCAATTAATATCTGTCATATAGCACATATGTACTCTTTCAGTCTCATAGTACACTATGGATTTAGTTAAGAATAAAGTAAATTGGTATGACATAATAACCCCTTAGTGTATCATAAGACACCACATGATATATAATTCTATTTCAAGTCCCAAATTGTATAAATATTATGATGTGGGAGTTCCTTATTCAATTAATATATGCCATGTGCTTTGTTTTTACACATGTATAATTATATATTTGTAATTTTTCACTTAACATAGGAAACCTTGGTCATTTATGGGGTCCAAGTTAGTAAACAAGTAGAGTTAAAATATAGGTATTTACCTATCAATATTTCCAAAATATTAAATATGATCACACTATAATTAAACTCTTCATAATAAATGAGTAGGATTAACACCTAGTGCCTGATTGTGGTATCCTTTGAATGTTGACACATTGACAACCCATATTATTTCATGGATTTTTAAATATAATTGAAGTTTAAACAATCAAATTAGTAATGTAATAGTGGATAATTAAAATATATCTATAAAATAATAGTTAATATGTATGCCTAAAAAATATAATTACAATCACACTCATAATTCTATTAAAAAATATGCAAGATCTCTTCCAAGTAAATCTTGCCTCATTTTTATTTTAATCTAAACTACAAGAGTTCACATAATTTAAAAACCAAGAGTCCTAAATTTTTGATCAAATGAGATAATTTTTATTCAAATTTTCTCAACTTTTCATTGATATCAACCATGTTCACATCTCTTTAAAATTTTACACACACACATACGAGTTTAGGGATACCACCTTTATACTAAGTGTAGTGTGTTTTAGGAACTGGAGTTAAATATTTAAAGTTATAGATGACATTAAAATAATAGTAGATGATGTGGTCACAACCAAGGATGAAATTTATTTCCCATAAAACCTTGTATCTATCTTGCATTCAGGACTTCACAAGCTAGACATAAAGCCTACAGTATTCCCCTATGGGTATCTATTCTAAATTTTGTTTATAAATTCAACATGAAAAAATTATTTGATTAAAATAATAATGGAAAATATAAAATTTCTCTAAATTTTTTCATCACATGCAAAATTTTCTACCAACTCCCAAACCTTAACATCCCATATAATTGAGAATTTACTTTGAAGTGGATGGAAACACATGATGTTAGGGAAAATTTGAAGGACTAGGCTGAAGACCCTGACCACTAGATGAACCATGATGATGTTGAATCATAAACTATAAAAAAATTTAGATATGGAGCTCAAGTAGGGATACTTTTACAAATTAAATTATTTTATGTCAATGACATTATGCATGTCAACAAGTTTTGGGTGTCCTTGTCAAGCTTGATTGTGGATGAGAAATAGATCTATGCATTAAGAGGTATTATATCTTTCAATTTTACCTAAAAATTGTTGAGGGGAAAAAAAGGAGGAAAATTATACATTATGTTTTATTTAGTATATTCCTATTATGTTATAATTCCATTTAAACACCCCTCATTCTAGAAATGGACACCCTTTAATCCCACAATACATGTAGTTTATTTTAAATTATATATCCAAAAAAATTAGGCACATATTCAAGACATTTTAAATCATTTCTACCCACCTCTATATTTTTTAATAAATAAGAATTGAATGCCTAGGTTATAAAAATAAATTATGGCATCAATCATGACCATCAAATCTTACTAGTAATATTAGAAATTTAAAGTGATATAGGTTAAGGGGCTCCACATAGATCCTTTCATATTGTCCTACTATATGCTAGACAAACTCATAAAGTAATGAGTATTATACATGTATGTTAATGGTGTGGTAGGTCACTATGTGAATAAGATACATAATCCTTACCCACATTTACCTTTTATAATTGTCTACAATGCATATAAAATTTCTATAGCTCACGTTATGTCTACTCACATGTCATATTTTAGTGGGTTATAATTTCATGATGATAAAAAATGGGATGCTCAAGGAGAATCCAAATACATGTATAAGCATTAGGGACTCATATCAATATCAACTACCATCATGATGAAGATGATAATTTCTACTTGAATCTTATAAATGATAATGAGGTGAGAAAAAACGTTTAGGGATTCTAGGTAACTCAAACCCTAAGGACAAAGGAAGTAAGTTTTATAAGAGAGACCTAATTGACTCCATCCATTGGATAACACACCCAAAATAGAACAAATATTGAATGAAATCATCCTATATGGTATCTATTTAGCTACCCATTATTCTTCACCATTTGTTATTGCCTCATTAGAAGATATTTATCAAGTATGGATACCAATCCTAGAACCCACTATTTATATTAGGAGTGACATTATGTCACAACATATTTTCCCTACGACTCAACCGTATATGTATCCTAATCCAAAAACTTCCCACATTTGCTACACCTACTTCATATGCATTCACTTTGCCAACCAGGCCCATGCCTAGTCAAGTTTATATGGTTTCTCCTATTACTCCTTATTTACCTGCTACTTATAGCTTCCTAATTCCCACCCCCACTTAAAATATGTTTTTGATGCTATTGTAAGCCTAAAGACCTTAGGATTTGCACAATTTTACATTAGACACAACATAATGGCACTAGATGCATAAACTTCCCTTACCTAAGAAACTAACCCAATGCTTAGGCCTATTTTAAGGAATATTCTAATAGATTACATGCCCACTCAAACTAGAAGTCAAATATTAGCTATCTCTACATTTTATCCCTTAGTTGTAACACATAGTATTCTGATTATTCTAATCCCTCCTAAGCATCTTGACCTTATTACTAAATGTTTATATCTCTTAGAACTTAATTTAGTATGTTTCAAACCCCCTAGGTTTACTTTCAATCAACCTATCACATCCTTAAGGGTAATTATTGGTCTCTTATGTGTCACTGGACCCATAGTTCACATGACACAAGATCAAAGTTAGGCCTATGTGACCCCATTTGGCAATCCCCTTCCCATACTAAACACCATGTTTACTCCCTTTATTTGACTTCATCTCCCACTCCCATGCACATTTCTCTTGAATCCATAGCTTCCCTATCCACCTCACAAGATGCAACTTCATCTACCACTACTTCTTTAACCCTTCCCCTAGTCAGTAGAGGATATTAGATAGATGCTTTATAAACTAAGAAAATGTAGAGACCTAATATGGTTTACTATGGTGACCTAGACATTCATGGAAAATTTGGAAAAGGGATTATGAAATTAAATAGGGTTATGACCTCCAAATTTATGCAAGAGTGTAATATGGTGATATGGTAAATAGAGGAGGACCTATTCTTTTTGACCTAGAAGTGAATAAAAATAGGATATGAGCACATTATTGAGGAACTAGTATCATTTATTAAGGCCACTAAATATATGATATAAAATTTAATGAAAGACCTTAAGAGTCAAGTTAAAACTCTAGAATCCTAATTGAGGACTACCTTCCTGATAGACTTGATTAACAAATTGGAGGGAGACCTGTCCAAATTATTCCATGATTTGGAAGAGATAGTTTAAGTTTTCACTTAAAAAGGTGTGATTCATTATAGGTCATAAGTTTATTTTGAATATATAATTAAAATAGATAATAATTTAAATAAAATTGTAGTTTTTATCAACAAGGGAATGTTTCTTTAGTTAAATAACATGCCATTGGTTGATCTTAACTTATACCAAACTTTTAATACACACATGAGGACATATTTAGAGGAATGGTTGAGGGATATAAAGGCTAATATGACTCACATAGAGGGTAAAAAATAAAATACAATGCATTATTTTAAGGATGTCCATATAAAAACAATATTAAATAAACACAATCCAATTTTTACTAAGGATTGTTTTAGAGTGCATCTCAAACTATTCAAAACAACATTCAAATTAAAGGTCACCAAGGCCAAAAAAGATGGAGTGAAATTAGTTGTTAGTTTGGACACCTAGGCCATAACTAACATTAATAAAGTTATTATAGTTGAGGGAAACTTAAATACCCCACAGAATAACCACACAAAATTGTTGGCACATGGAGAAGTGTTATTCCATGATCCTCCTACTAAACTCACTAAATTGTAACATGAATACAATATTATTACTAAGGTCTTATTCTATTAATAATGCCAAATATATTTATGTGTATCCCACATAATAAATATAAAATAAATTAAAACCATCATATTTTTGGTTGGCACCAATAAAGGATAATATCATGTTTTGATCTCATGCACCCACTCTTGCTTTATCTTTTTATGTTAAAGATTATAGTTGTAACAAACATGTCCATGATGGATATTAGTGGGATTGAATTATTTTTTATGGTAAGAATCATCTCAATATTATATAATAACACCTTTAAAACATTGTATGTATGTTTAGATATGTTGAGTTACTTGATAATATGTTTAATTTTTATATTTTATTATGTATCTAAATATCTATATATGGATTTATTTTTTAAAAATATTCATGTTTTTTTAACTTATGACATAATTGTGTAAATATCACACTCATTTCCAACTTACCTAAGACTTACTACCATGTTTGGCCTAATTTGAATCCAATAACAATTAACTAGGTAAAGGTTTTTTTCATATTTATAAATAGTTAATGTAGACAAAATCATCCATATACCAAGTTTGAGATTCTATATTACTTAATCTCCCTCTAATTTATGCTTCTCTTTCATGACCCTCTATTATAAATAACAATCACTATTAATCTCCACCCTAGAAATAGTGGAAAATATCTTCAGGTTTAATATAGTGTTTAGATGTAGGTTTGAACTCTCTATGTGGTGATACATGCATGATCTCAAAGTTATTACTACTAAGCTACATAGGAGATCCAAAAATGACAACTCATGCCCTAAATTATCTTTTAAAAATCTAAAATGAGAGGTATTTATCCCATTAAATCCTTTGGGGAAGAGTGAGAAAAACATACATCAACAAAGAGGGAAACTATGGTGTTAGAAGGAGGGCCCATAAAAATGTTTTATATTTATAGAAATCAACCATTAAACTATCATTCAACCTTGAAACAACTTAGTGTCTCCTACATGTATCACTAGGTCTAAGTTAGACTTAGTTTTGTTATTATTCCTACTCTTATATTTTCATTGGAGACCTAGACTTGATAGGTTGAGGACAAGATTCACTATTGTTTAATTTATTTCATCAATGCATAGTAATTTTAACAATATTAGGATCATGGTCTAGTTGGTTAGAAGAACCACTAACATTGTTGGGGATGTTCATGACTTCCCTATAAATCCTATGATACCTACCACATTTGACACTCAATGGAGGGCATACTTGTTAAGAACATATAAATTATAAAAAAACTACCCTTATAATTTTGAAAGTTAACAATGGAGATTTGTCTTCAAAGTTATTCCATTCTACCCTATAGGATGTTTTTTTTTATTATTTATTAAACTTACTTATGAACTCCATTAATATATGGAACTATTTTAATAACACATTATTATCTCAATTTGGGAAGGTTGTAGACCTTAATGTGTTATGCCAATAATTTTCAAGTATGAATATGGAAACCATTGAGTCATTTAAATATTTTAATGCTAAGATTCAATGCTATATAGACTTGATGCCTAGTTGGTAATTTAAATGTACAAAAATTCCTTAGATCCCTAGACAACCATCTTAGATAATATATCCTCTCATATTAGACTTGTCACTAGTGTATTTAAAAGTTATTAAATTTTATTGGTAACTAAAACCATAGGGCCAAATGTTTTCAGCCATCCCAAAAATTATCCTAGACCTTTGAGCCTTAAACCTAATTCTTAACACCAAGAAGAATATACCATTACTAAACTCACATCGGTGATCAACCAACTACCTTTGAGATAAGATTCACATAACCAACACTTGGGTTTCATTTATTTAACAAAAAATGATCCTACAATATATGGTCATAACTAGGCATTAGACCCTATCATAAACAACATCTAGAATATCCCAATATTCTACCAAAAATGAACTGGACATTATATAATGAATGGTCTAGAATCTCCTTAATAATTTTATGGGCATTTAAAGGCAAGTGGGAAACACTAGTAGATTAAACTCTAATATAAATGTCTCCTACCATAGATATGACCACCCATCTAATTATTCTAAAAAACATCCTTATCCCTCACATAATAAAGTACCTAAGATGAATATGTGAGTTGGCCTTTCCTAACTTATGTAGAGTTCACAACACTGCCCAATATAGATAACAAGGTTACTTATAATTTTATAATGCCTTTTAAATCCTTCAAAAAGAGATGAAAGGGTTTGAGGTGGTTTCAAATAAACATGATCCAAACAACTTACCTAAATCCCTGAACACATCTAGATCACCAAATATTTCCATGGTATTATAAACCTTTAACTTTGAAAACCAAGAGGATAATAAACTAGAATAAAAAATTGATGAGGATCATGTGTTCTAGTGATATCAATGAAATAACTATGAAAAAAAAATTAAGGCACATATATAACCTCTCAAAATGTGTAATCTTAATCCTGGAACCATGACCCTAATCCAAAAGCTAATAATGACCTCCCACCCTCAAAAAGTGGTGACCAAATGCTTCCTATAGAATCATTGCCAACCTTAGGTAAAATTAGTTATAATATAGTGGAAGACATGAAAAATATCAAGGAAAAACATTACATTATATGAAATGGCCCAAATCATAAAGCAACATGATCTGATTATGAAGTGTAACTAAGAAATCAATCTAAAATAAGTATAATGTGATCCATACCAATGTAGTAATTCATAAAAATAAATTTTAAGTCCCTTCCTTCCTCCTCACAATTAAGATATTCAAGAATAATTTACATAATTTCTTGGTAGATTGAGGAATTTCCTCCAATGTTATGTTAGTATAAGTGTGTAGTAAACTAGGCCTAACTCCTAGTAAATTAGACAAAATAATTTCACAGTTGGATAAGTCATAAGTTTATTTGGGGAGTAATTTAATGTTCATATGTAGTTGGCATTAGAACCTCTACATGTGTGTGTGTGTGTGTGTGTGTGTGTGTGTGTGTGTACATACATACATAAATACACACACACACACACGCACACACATACATATATATATATATATATATATATATATATATATATATATACATACATACATATATGTATATATATACATACATATATATATATACATATATATGTATGTATGTATATATGTGTGTACACACACACACACATATATATATGTATGTATGTATGTATGTATATACATATATATATACATATATACATACATACATATATATATATGTATGTATATATATATAATGTATATATATATATATATATATGTATAGACATACATATATATATATATATGTATGTATATATATTTATATATAAATATATATATATATGTACACACACACATATATATACAGACGCATATGTATATATACATATGTATATATATTTGAAATACCTAAGGCCTATGGTATTTTGTTAATTAGGGATTATTATAAGACCCTAGATGGCTACATGGCCACTAAATACATTGGAGAGTTGTGTCTAACTGAATAAAAATAGACCAAGAGCCTTGGATGAACCCCATGATCATTAAATTTTCTTAATGATAATTTGGATGTTGCATCATCAGACATAGTTATTCACACCCTTTAAACTAAACTCACTACTAGTAATAGACACAAAAATTTGTGATTTGTCAAGCTTGTGGTCCCTTCATTTTTATGGGACCCATTCTAACAAGGTTCAAGATCCAATATTCTATTGATTAACCTAAAATACAAGTGACACTTAGCCATGAATAGGTTTCATTTATCATGCACCAATAGCTTCACCAAATATGAAGCATTAATCTTGGGCTTAAATTTTTCTCTAAAATGTAAATTAAAATACTTTCAATTATTTGGTGAATCTAAATTATTTATTGATCAATTAATAATAAAATTTCACTAAAATCTATCTTAGTTTAAAAATTATAAACATAGGGCATGGTGTTTGATTGATACATTCATTTTTTTTACTATTATCCCCATCACTTGTGAGAATAATAAAATCACATATTCATTGGTAGTGTTAGCATGAATTGGTCCCCTATGGATGATTTTTGACTGCAAGAGTTCTCAGTTAAATTGGAACCTTATCCCTTGATCCCTAAAAAATGTTGATATCTTCCAAGTCTTTGATGATGACTTACACATCATAAACATATTAAACAATTTTTGTGTGTTCAATTCACATATTAGATATGAAAAGAAAAAGGACAACCACATAAACAAAAAATGGGATGGTGATGAGACAATGAACCTAAGATAAAATTAGATCCTAAAATGTATGATCTCATTGGAAAGGATATTTGACCCAAATAAGTCAATAGAGAGGCCCAAATTACCATTCTTCATGAGACATAAATCCATTAACATTGACTTTATATCAATCAATGAGACAAGAAATTTCAATATTGACCTTGATTATCTAGAGATGGAAGATTTGAAATAGTTTCTCTTGTGTTAAAAATATGTGATCTCTTAGACCTATTATAACCTAAATGTATTTGATCCAAGAATCATATCACACACCAATCTGATCAATCAAGGACATAAATATTTTAGGTAAGACAATGAGCTTTTAAACCCATCCTAGAGCCTTGTAATCTTAAATAAGTTCAAAAAATATTCCTTGCCAAGATTATTTTCCCAGTATACCATTCTACTTAGGTGGCCAACTTGGTCCTTATCCTAAATAAAAGTGGAGAAATTTGATTTTTTGTCAATTTTAGGAACTTGAAAAGAACATCAAACAAAGATAATTATCCTTTTCCATCCCTTAATAAATTAATCCAAATTGTTAGTGGCTCATAGATGATTTCATTGATGGATTTTTAGGATATAACCAGGTCTTAGTCAACTATTAAGACAAAGACAAAATGCATTCATAACCAAATAGGGAACTTATGCCTATAAGAGAATGCCATTTGGATTGACTAATGCATAAGATAATTTTCAATTAGACATGATTTTTTCAAGGCTTGATTGGTAATTATATATTTATTTACATGTATTACCTAAATATTTTTTCAAAGCATAGGTCTAATTACATCATTTGAAAAATGTATTTGAAAGGTTTAAAAGGTATGACATCTATGTAAACCTAGAAAGAGTGTCTTTGGGGTTACTAAAGGTAAGTTTTTAGGTCACATTATTATGAAATAATGTATTATATTGAACCTATAATAGTGAATTCCATTTCAAATATACCTCTTCCTAATAGAAAAAAAGAGAGTTGAAATCCTTCTTTTATAAAATTAATTTTGTACACAAATTTATTTATGGTTATATTTAAATTGTTAAACCTCTTAATGTTATATTGAAACATGATACAAAGGTTTAATGCACTCCTCAATATAAATCAACATTGCAATGTATCAAGAGTGCCTCCTTGTAGGCATAATTCCTAATTATTCTTGACTTTATGAAGTATTTTGACCTCTATCCATTTGATTTATAGCACCCTATAGTTATTGTGCTTATACAAAGGATTGATGATGAGAAACATCCCATTAATTTCATGAGAAAAAACTTTAAGGAGGTAGAATTAAAATTATATAGTCTATAAAATCATGTGTATAGTGTGCTTAAGGTAATTAAAAATATTCAATATTGTGTCTTATGGAACAAGGATCATGACACCTTGCCTGATTCAACCATAAAATGTATGCTAGGGAAAATTAAACTTAGATAACATAGAGGGACATGGATGGAAAATTTATAATAATATAACATCAAAATTAAACCAACCAATATGTTTAGAGGCCAAGGCATTATTTATATAATCATTGAGTTTTATCCTCAAACTATTATCATGCAAGTAAACTAGGCTCAAACAATGTCATATTAGCCATATGATCACATCATCCAATATCTACTACATTGAATATGATTTCTTGTAATTAATTAAGAGAAAATAATATAAGTGTTTGAAATAATCACACTAAATTTTGAATAAGTGAATCCTTTACCACAAAAATGTGAAAGGATCTATATCAAATGGATAACTAGGGTAAAATCCAATGAAATCATTAACAACTTTCATGACAATATTAGAAGTGGTCATCCCTTGGGTAATGTAACATTGTATAAAATATTGATAACTATGTAATATAGGCACACAATATTAAAATATTCTCACCATCATTCCTAAATATACCATGAGTGTCAGGTGTTCATGAAGAAGGAAATGTGCACAACTATGCCATTACAACTAGTTATATAAGGAAACCCATTCAACCAATGGGGGATCAACTTCATTGGTATAATCAATTTCAACTATTTTTAAGGATAAATTTTTTTCCCTACAACTACAAATTATTGTACTGTATGGACTGAGGCAACATCAACTAAAGAGAAATCAATGAATTAATTGATCATGTTCTTCATTGAGAACATCATCACAATGTTTGATACATCATTATCTCTCATTTATGACAATATGCATTCATTTTATTCAAATGAATTCATTGAGTGGGCATATGAAAAAAATATAACATTGAAGTTCTTGTCTAATTACTACCCTGAAGGGAATGGGGTGGAATATTTAACAAATAAAAAATTTATTGATGTCATCAATAATTTTGTTACTTATAAGTAAAGGAGTTGGTATTCATTATTAAAATGAATCCCATGGTCAAACTAATCCACACATAAGCATGCCTTAAAATCTTCACCATTCCTCTTTATGTATGGTTAATAAATTGTGTTTCCCATTAACTTGAAGATATCCACATACTAGTTCATGCAAGAATACATGGGAGAGGATGACTATGTATAATATATATTAGCAAACATTTTTTAAGATGGAATATGCCCAAGATGAGTATTTTTAGATCTTTAGTAAGCATTGAGACATAGTAAAGAGATGGTTAGATAGGAGATCAAAATTTAAGATGTTCATAATGTCAATATAATCTTGTTATGGGATAAGATGCATGAAAACAAAGAACAAAATTATTAATCAAATCCTTAATGGATTGAATTATCATGTTTATGAAATAGTAGGACACAATTATTTTATGTTAAAGGACTTTCCAATGAATTATCTATCTATACTTTTAAATTGATAGCTATTGAAGCATTACATATCAGTTGTGCCATCCATGACTATCATGGATTGATAGTAAGATTTAGATTAGGAGTATTTTAGTCATAAATAAAAGTTAGAGTAATATATTTATTTGTGTTTAGTTTCCTACTTGTTTTTGTTATTGCTTTTTTTTATCATTTTTCTTTTTTTATTCTATCATTTTTCTTACTTTTATTAGAAGTACAATCATTAAAGGGGGAGGGGGTAAATAAGTGATGTTAGATAACTCAATTTTATTCCATAATCTTAGAAATTCAACATACATCAACTTGATTAAGCAATATAAACATGAAATCACATACATCAAAAGCATACATAAGAACATACATCACATGAACACATCATATATGTGGGAAACCCTCTTGGAGGATAAAACCAACTAAACCATGTAATATGGATCTTATTCCTATAAAACAAAATACATTATTTATACCAGCACTAACTAATCAAGGGACACCCATCCCTTATTTTAGTGAGACACCAATCCCATAAGGAGTTACTACCCCTATTTAGCTAAGCACCCATAATAACTAGACCTTTAACAAGATTTATCTTGAAATGAGCATCAAACCCCATAGGCAAATAAGAACCCACTAAAATACCTGATTAGATCACATTTAACACCTTTTTATACTCTTAAACTAATGATGGTCACCTTTGTCTGCACTCTTCACCTCTAATCTCTCTTAAGATGCCTTTAGGGCTAACTCACTCAAACTACTTCTTCTAGGCTCATTATATCTAATGACCTATGTTTCCTCCTACATCAAATTGATAAAATAATCATGAATAATTTTCTTCACTCTTTATTGGTAATCAATGACATGTGCCAACTCTTTCGAAGGTTCTCTTTTTCACTTTAATTTGCATAGCATAACTACCATAGTTAGTCCAATTATGCTTTAGACTTATACCACTCTCTTTCTTTAACCCATACTATTTGGCCAAGATAAATTACATATTTGAAAAAACTTTTAAATAGTTAATCATAAATTTTACATGTAATAACCACATACTCCTTAGGTTGGCCAATACCTCATTAGCCCCAAACCACTAATAGGTCTTGGTGAAACCTAAAACAATTAAGCCTTCATACTTACACGTTACATGTGAGACTACTTAGACCACCTTCATAATTTATTAGTGATTCAAAAACATAAAAAATATTTTAAATATCCCCTTTATTTCTCCCATATGTTTCCATGCCACTTATAATACCAACTCACACATTGAACCTACCAATTAAGTCTCCTTGCTCTTCAAGTCTTCATATACATAAAACACAGTCACAAACTTCTAAATCAAACACTTAAGTATTTCACATATCCATATTATTATATCACATGGTTAAACCATTAAAGACATATAAAACACCTATATGTTCTTTATACACTTCAACACAAGATCTAAGCACTTAAATCAACTCTCAAAAAATGTCCACTCAGACTAATCACACATAGTCAAAATGTAGTTATACTATTTTGACTCTCTAGTTATGATAGGGAAAAAATGACAAAAAATTACTTATCATAAGCCTTATATACTTATAAAATATCTCTATACACATTTTATTCTTCAATTCTACTTAGAATTCTTCCAACTTACTTTTGTAAAGTGGTTACTCAATCTGCTAGTGCATTTAACAAACATAGTCAACTTCTAAGCAATTATTCACATTGAAGATGGATTATTTAAACATCCAAATCCACAAATATGGTCCTCATGTAGTATATAACACTCTAAAAATACTTATCTCATCTTGAAACATAAAAATACTATCAATAATAACTCAATTATCCTTCTCAAGTCACTTGTAAAACATAGTCAACTTTGGAGATCAATAAAATTGATTGTACTATTATTAAAAAATTATAAGTATATTCCATATATGTACCTTGATTCATTTACAACTTTTATTTAAACTTCATCAATTGATTCATCTTAGATCAAAAGATATATCTCAAAAACTATAGACTGGTTTTCCCTCACTAATTTGAATATTCAAATTCCAATGGTCACTGTGAAAATGATAAACATCAGACACTTTGAACTCATCTCATGATCCATATAAACTTTTAAAAAATACACGCCATTTATCTCCTTGAAATTATCCTAGTATTTACCTTTAAATTCTCATTATTGATCTTCTATTTGAGCTTTCATGATTATGCCACTTGGTAGCTCTACATGCCTTCTATGCACATTGACTATTTGACTCGATGCACTCTATCAATCTCCATCTATAAAAACACCCATGTGTTTTTGATCTTCTATCAACTCAAAAATATTTAGATGCATGTCACAAACATGTTCAATCTAAGCATTCTTTGAAATATTAACTATGCGCACATTTTTGGATCACTACTGATAATATCACATGTTCTGTTGGATCCTTATCTAGTTAGATAAATTTCTCACTTTTAGATATTTGATCCAATTCAAGCCATATATCTTTGATATCACAAATTTGGCTAAGTATTGGAACTTAGTAAATTCTATTTGAGAAGCCATATTTTCACCTTAATAACTTTTGCTACGCACCATGTCCAAACCTAAAATTTGAACCATATGATCTCCTCACATAGGGGAATCCATCCATGGATCAAACTACTCTTGAAACCTTCACACATATGAAATATGATGTCATCAAAATTCTTACTTAGCTTTATCTATCAAGATGACTACTTAAGATTAGACATTCATTTGACTATTCTAATGAATTATTTTCACTTTCATAAACACTCAAAACACTTCTAACACCCCATAGGGTCTCTAAAACATGTCCATATCATCAATATCATCCATCAATTACCTCACTAAGTTAAACACTATCCAAACCATAAATATGATCAATTTATCATTAATTTACTATGAATAATTATCTTTTTGACATCAATGACCATGCTCCACAATCTCCCCCTTTATCATTTATGGCAAAACACCCTCAGAATAAATTGATTTAAAAAATGACTTCATTTAAACTCTTTCATTCTGATCTTCTTCCCCCTTTAACATTAATGACAAAGGGTCTCTTCCTCAACATGCCAACCATCAATCTTTAACATCATGTATGCATCCAAGTATTTAATTTTCTCATGATACTTACAAACTTTCAAGCATATGAATTAATTACTCCCCCTTTGACATGCACCAATTTGAACTTGTTTTTCTCTTATCCTTGGACTAGAAAAACTACTCATAGAGCTTAAAAATCTCCCCTTAACATCATGCTCCATATTATATCATTTTTTCTTTGACATACACCAATCTAAACTTGGGATTTTCTAATCTTTGAACTTGTCTATCTATAGAACTCACAACTCTCTTTTTTCATGCATGAAGATTCAATACCTTGTTAAAATACATGACTTATTTTTATCAAGTCATAATATCAATCTTCTTGAATTCATAATTGCAGAAGATAACTTCACACTTTTATCATGACTGAAGCATCTTCATATATGCCCCCCTTACATCATGCACATCTTCTTCAATCCACTCAATCTAACTGAGTTATCTCCCCCTTTGACAAACACATATTTTATATTATCAAATTTGTAAATAACATACCTTTTTACTAATTAGAATTTTTATCATTAACTAAAACACACACACTTAATTCAAAAGAGGAAATATGTGTCTTAAGAAGCATAGGTAGAGACACCCACTTGTAATTTATAGAACTCTAAGACCTTCATCATGATATCAAAAATATTACGGCACATTCTCCTCATACTCCATATCAATCTTGTCTTTATTCTTTCTATACAATAGATTATCTTGATAACTCACCATCCTTGATCACATACTTGGAAACCTCCATTCTTTACCTATAAACCTTCATAACCAACATCTTAATTCTTCATTATTTGAGCAACTAGATCATCCTTCATATTTGATCAAAACTTTGACTTTAGGATCACTATTTTTTAAAATATCTTAACATGTCCTTTCATAGTAAACCAACACATCTTCTTATGACCTTTCTTGTCCTACAACATCAACCAAAGCTCAACTAATATCCATCATGCTTCCTATTATTTTCAAGTGTTTAATTGAATCCTAGATAGAGACACCCTAACCCACAATGTCCTAGAACAATGTGAAATTTAGAGTTGATCACAAATCCTCACATTCCTTCTCCTCCTTGGTCATCTAAAACTAATAGTTCTTTTTCTTTTTCATAGGCTTAAGAAAAACAACTTGATCATCCACTTAAAAATTATCCTTTTCTTTTAAGAATGAATTGAAAATACATGGAGACAATAAATATTCATGAAATACCTTTTCTTCTAAAAAAATAACCTCATCACTAAGCATTGACAACTAATGTACTTTGCATGAAGCTTTCTCAACAATAGTAGGATGTTCTCTTGGATCCAAACATACCTCAAAACTAGCCTCAATTATCACTTTGGTCTTTTTTTGAGCTTGAATTGAACTAACTTTTGATTCTCATTTTCTATCTTGATAGATGGCATATTTTGTTGGTATTCCTAAACCTTCTTCACATTTGATTCTTATTTTGCTTTAGTAGGTAGTCCACATTGCTCTTTCAACTCAACTAAAATAGTTTTCTTAGTCCTCACTTCTTTAGGATTCCATACCAAGGATTGACATTTATTGATCACACTAGGATGTCCATGTACCTTATTATGACTTTATATCTTACTTTTACAATATCTTGCAGTACAACCAACTTGATGATAGATGAAATAAATAACATCATTCATACCTTCTATTTGATAAATATCATGAATCTCAGCAAACATGCCATTTTGTATCTTGGGTTCATTATTCTCAGGCTTAACTATATTAGGTCTCCATACTTGGGTTAGTATTTTACCATGCATTCTATGGTAGAATCTAGAAATATGTCCCATGTAATTATAATTATATAAGACTATGTCCATACCTCTAGCTAGCTAGTTATTCTCCCTTCTATAGTTTATTGCCTTATGACCAATCTTGTGACAAGAAAAAAAATGACCATTAAAATATCATTCATACCTCATGAAACTTGGTTGCTTGATGGATCTTTTCTTTTTGATCTTGGTTTTTTCATCTTTCTTGTATTGAGATGACCTCTCTTGATCTTTCTCAATCTTGTTTACATTGATAATAAATTACTCATGCTCATCCTTTAATTAATCTAGCTTGGTCTTCAATTAAACATTCTCATCTTCTTTAACTTTCATACTTGAAATTATAGCCTCTAACTAAATTTTGAGATCTTGGATAGTCTCCTTATCCCTCTTAGCTTCTTTATCCATGTCATCCTTCAATCTACATGTTTTCACTTCAATAATATTTATATAATTAAGATTAGACTTTAACTCATCATGATCACCTTGATTTGAACTCAACTTGGCATTTGTATTTTATAAAAAAGTTTTGAGATGATTGCATTCTTCCTCCTTCGATCTTAGACTTTTGTTTGTAACCCTTAACTAATCCTTAAGATCCAGAATGGTAATCTTATCTTCTTTGACTATTTCACATATTACCTCAACCTTGGTTTGAAAAATACTTACCTTTTCTCTTTGTTCCATTAATGCCTTGGATTTTTCTTAAAGATAATTAACCAATGACCTTAACTCAAAATTTTCTTTACTCAGCTGCTTATCCATATTGTACCTTGAATCACCTTCAAGTGGTTAAACTTGAGAATAAGGTCTTACTTTGATACCAATTATTAGAGGTAAAAAAAATGAGAGGGTGGGGTGGTGTAAATCAATGGTGCTATATAATTCAATTCTATTCAAAAATCATAAACATTTAGCATACATCAACTTGATCAAGAAAAATAAACATGAAAACACATACATCTAAAGCATACATAAGAACATACATCACATGAACACATCATATATGTGGGAAACCCTCTTGGGGGATAAAAACCACTAAACCCTGAAATATGGACTATAGTCCTATAAAAAAGATCCAACATTTATACTATTGACAACTAATCAAGGAACACCCATCCCTTAATTTAGTGAGACACCAATCCCATAAGGAGCTACCACCCCTGTCGAGTTGAGCACCTATAACAACTAGACCTTTAGTGAGATTTATCTTAGAAGGAGGAACTAAACCCTAAGGTAACCAAGAATCCATTAATATAGCTAAATATATCACCTTGAACACTTATTTAAACTCTTCAACTGATGATGATCACCTTTATCTACACTCTTCACCTCTAATCTCTCTCAAGATGCCTCTAGGGTTAACTTGCTCAAATTTCCTCTTATAGGCTCATTAGATCTAATGACCTATGTGTCCTCTTTAATAAAATTGATTATAAAATAATGAATGATCCTATTCACTCTATACTAGTCCTCAATGACCTGTACCTTTTCTTTCAAATGTTCTCTTCTTCAGTTCAATTTGCACAACATAACTAGCATAATTAGTCCAATTATGCCTTGTACTTATACCACTCTCTTCCTTTAACCCATCTTGTTTGTCCAAGATGATTTTAATATTTGAACCAAATTTTAAATATTTACTTATACATGTTACATTTAATAACCACACACTCCTTAGGTTAGCTAATACCTCATTAGCCCTAAAACACCAATATGTCTTGGTGAGACCTAAAATAATTAATCCTTCATACTCACACGTTACATGTGAGACTACTTAGACCATATTAATAATTTATAAATTTTTAAAACACTTAAAAAATATTTCCAATATACCCTTTATTACTATCATATGGGTCTATGACACTTGTAACACTAACTCACACCTTGAACCTACCAATTAGGTCTCCTTTCTCTTTATGTCTTCATATACAAAAAACATAGTCACAAAATTTTGAATCAAACACTCGAGTCATTCACATATACATATAATTTACCACATGGGGGAACCCTTTATGACCTATAAAAAACCTCTATGTGATTTATACACTTCAACACAAGCTCTAAGAACGTAAATCAACTCTCATAAAATGACCACTTAGACTAGTCACACACAACCAAAATATAGTTATATTATTTTGAATCTCCATATTTGATTAGGGGAAAACTATGAAAATAAATTAATTATCATAATCATTATATAATTTTAAAATATATCCATACACATTTTAATCTTTAATTATGCTTATAATTCTTCCAACTTACTTCTATAAAGGGGTCACTCAATCTGGGAGTGCATTCAATAAACATAATCAACTTATAAGCAATTATTCACATAGAATATGGATTATTAAAACCTTAAAAATGTGCATATATGTTCATCCTATAGTTTATAATAATATCTACTAGTTATCTTATATTGAAACATCAAAATACTATAAAAAACAACTCAATTATCCTTCTCAAGTCACTCGCAAAGCATGGTCAAACACATAGTCAACTTTGGAGTTGAATAAATTTGACTATAAAAAAATTAAAACCATATAAATAGATTATATGTATGTACCTTAAATTCATTTACAACTTTTATTTTTACTTCATCAATAAATTAATCATTGATCAAAACATATAGCTCAAAAACTACAGACTAGTTTTCCCTCATTAATTTGAATATTCAAATTCCAACAGTCACTATGTAAATGTTAAAAAGCAAAAAATTTGACCCCATCTCATGATCCTAGGAAAATTTTAACAAATAGGTGTCATCGATATACTCAAAATTATCTTGTTATTTATCTTGTAATTCTCACTATTGATATTTGATTTGAGCCTACATGACTATGCCACTTGGCAGCTCTACATGCCTTCTACACACATTGACTATTTGACTCAATACACTAACTATATCCATCATTATGAACACCCACATGCCATTGATCTTATTTCAACTCAATTATATTTAGACACATGTCATAAGCACATTTAATCTGAGCATCCTTTGACATATTCACTTTACATGCACTGTTGGATCACTACTAACAAGAACATATGCTCTATTTGATCCTTATCTAGTCAAATAAATTATTCACCATTAGATTTTTTATCTAATTAAATCCTCAGAATAGATATTTTATATAAAAATTTTGGTTAAGTATGGGAACTTAGTAAATTCTATCTAAGAAGCCAACTTTTCACCTTAAAACTTTTACTACACTCCATCTCCAAACTTGAAATTTGAACCATATAATCTGCTCACATAGGGAAATCCATCCATGTATCAAAATTCTTGTAAAACTTTCACACATGTAAAATATTAAATCATCAAACTAATTACTTAGCTTTATCTATCAAGATGACTACTTGATCTTAGACATTGATATGACTATTCTGACGAATTCCATTCACTTTCATAAGCACTCTAAGTACTCATAACACCTCATAGGGTCTTTAAAAAATGTCCATATCATAATTATAATCCATAAATTACCTCACTAATTTAAACACTATCCAAGCCATAAATTTTATCACTTTATCATTAATTCACTATGAATCATGCTCTCTTTGACATCAATGACAACCTAACATCAATGACCATTCTCAAAAACTTTATCATATTGTTGTTTTTATTTTACCTTTTTCATTATCTATTTTTTTAAAAATAACCCATGTGACACATTAAGTAACACAAATAAATCTTATCATCCATTTTACAATGTTTGGCTAGTAGAATCTACATGTTTTTATCCTTTGGCCCTTCAAGCCCTTAGTCACCTATCAGATTGGTAAATAAGCATTATATATTCTATAAAAGAGTTTAAAACTTTAAAGATAATAATTTAATTTAAACACAAGAAAGACATGGAATATTATTTCACATTTACAATCTGAAATGGGATAGTATATTTAAGGATTAAAATATAAATTAAGAATAGTTGACGTATTGATTAAAGGTCAACATTGAACTTTAACACATAAAAATGGATTCACCTCATGGTTTGAATAATGGTAGATGAGAATAATTCATGACAAGAACTTTACCAAAAATAATTTAATATTGTTATTATCTTGGTTCCCTACCCTTATAGAACAAATAAAAATAAAATCAAAATTAAAATGGAGAATATAAATACATCAATAAAATTTAAAAAATTATCCTAAGAAAGGTTGATTTGTACAACCTCCATCAGGGTTATAAATGTTTGACTAACAATGGAGCAAGCTCTAGTGTGGAACTAAAGGTATATTTATTAGGTCTCTATAAACATATATTTAAATATATCAATGCACTATCCACCCCCATCGTCCCCCTTCCCCATTAGCCAACAGATAAAATAACTACCTTTAGAAGTTCAAAGCATGAATGTTACACACATTTTATAACATAAGCCTCCAAGGTGAAGTAATATGAATTACCTTATTTTCATGCATTGGTATATAGGATGTAAGAAAAAATAATATGTTGTGTGTTAAAATTAAACCAAAAAATCCATTTTCATTTGAAAATATGGAATTTTATTATAGTTTGTATTTAGTGCATCTAAGGTAAAACTAAGGATTATGGGTTATAAAAACTTGATGGTGTTTCCCTAGTATATTTTTTCCTTTTTTGAGCCAACACATCCTATCACTTTTGAGGAATTAATACCCTAATATCCCTTATGATTCATATATATATTTAAGATTAGGTCATTGAAAACTTGTATGTAATTTCCTAAAAAGTTGGGCTCAATTATAATGTTTGATTAACCTTTGTCTCTTTGGTATTTGAGGGTTTCCATTAAAAAATAATTTTGGAAAAATACATTTAATTTTTTATGGTTTTTATATTAAATGAGTTTTATTCCTCTATTTTTATAATGTTTTATACTTGGGATTTTTTGGATACTAATATTTATTTGATAGAGTTGGGATTAACTTGGCATACCTAGAGCAAAATTAGCTCACACACTGACATCATCCCAGCTACTAAACTCTTACACTCTCATGACATGACCTTTTAAAAAAAAAAAAAATTATTTCATATAATGTCTTTTTTATCTTTGTTTTTTTTCCAAATCTACAAGTCCCACACTCCCATGCTCTTATAGTGATAAAGAATAGTGTACAATGTGGGACCTTTAAAACAATGTACGATTTCTACCTCTTATTCCATAAACCCACATTCACATGATTATAATAATATAATAATTAATATTTTATTATTTTGGAGGTCTTAATCCAATAAATATTAACCATGTAGCATAGTCATACTCCAATAGTCCTACAGTACAAAGTGGACTCAGTTGAGCACAAAGTAAAGTGGTATGACATAGGAAAACATATGCCTATTAGAGGATGTCATATATAATACCATGATATATTAGTCATAAAAGTATCAAAAAATATAAATATTATTATGGTGAGGTCCTGACCTAATAAATATAGGCCACATGCCTTTTTTCTACACCTGAATAATCATGAATCTACAATCTTTCACTTAACATGGGGAAACCTTGGTCAGTTTTGAGGTCCAAGTTAGAAAAGAAGTACACTTGGTATATAATTATTTATATATAAATAGTTACACAAGGTTAAATAGGGTCACATACTTTCCACACTCTTCATAATAAATGAGTTATCTAACCACCCTTTATGTGACCACATGATCTTTAATATGCTAACATGTGGATGACTCTAATTTTTTCATGGAGTTTTAAAGATAATTGAGGTTTAAAAAATATAAATAGTAATGGAAGAGTGAATAAATAAAATATTTCCATAAAAACTTAGTTAATATGTGCACTTGTAAAATATAATATCCATCACACTCAAATTTTTATTTGAAAATTTATAAGATCTCTTCCAAATGAATTTCCTACTTCATTATTCATGCAATCTAAACCAAAAGAGCTCACATAATTAGAAAACTAAAAGTCATGAATTTGTGTTATCAAAGGATCCTATTTTTATTTAAATTTACTCATTGATTTCACTACATTAAAATCACCAATGGTTATGTCTCATTCAAATTTTACACATACACAAAGTTCATAAACACCGCCTTTTTACCTAGTGTAGTGTGGTAAAGGAACTACAATGAAATATTTAAAGTTGTATAGGAAATGAAAATAATCCTAGATTATGAGAGTAAATCCTATGATGAGATTTATTTCTAGTAAGACGTTTTAGTTATATGATATTCAATAATTCATAAGGAACCCTTGAATCCTGAGGTAGTCCCTTGTGGTAATCTATTTTATAATTTATTTCATAAAGTTGTCATTTAAAAATGATTTGATTCAAACTAGAAATGGTAAATATAGATGAAATATACTTTTGGGCATATCATAAAAAATATAATACCACCTCTTAAACCCTAACATCATGTACAAATGAGATATTGGCTTGAATTGCATGTAGAGAAATGATGTTAGGGAAACTTTGAAGGGATGGGCTGAAGACCTTAACCACTAGGTGAATCATGAAGACATTTATTCCTACACTATAAAAAATTTAGAGATGGAATTAGATTAGTGATGTTTTTTATCAATAAAATATTGGTTCTAATAACATAATTCATGTCAAAAACAATTGGGTGCCCATATCGATCTTCTGTATGCATGATAAATATATCCCTAAATAGGGAGGTATTATAACTTTAAATTTGGCACTAAAAATGTTAAGGTTAATAAAGGGAGGAAAATTATACATGATGTATTATTTAATAGATGATTATTGTGACATAATTCTATTCAAATAACCCTCCTTTCCTCAATTTACATCTTCTAATCCTTTGGTGCATGTAGTATATTTGAAAGTGTATATCCACCACTTTCAGATACGTATTAAATAAATTTGAAATCATTTCTACCCACATTTATATTTTTACATCAATGATAATATAATACCTATGTTATCATAATAAATGAGGTAATAAATAGATCATGGCCATAATATTTTACTATTACTATAAAAACATCATAGTTATCCTACTCAAGGGGGTTCATATAACTCCTTTCATACTGCCCTACTATGTATCATAAAAATGACAAAGTAAGATATTTTATAAATATTTAAATGGTATGGTACGTCACTATTTAAATAGGAAATCTAAATTTTTACCTACATCTACCTCTTATAATTGGTTGTAATGGATATAAGAGCTTTTCTACATCTTCCACTATGTCTAGTCACAATCCATCTTTTAGCAGGCTATAATCTCATGATGATAGATACTAAGACCCCCATGGGAGAGTATAAATACATGTACAAGTATTTAGGACTTGGATAAATATCACCTACCATAATTAATCTTATGACAATGATAATTTATACTTTAACCATGTAGATAATAAGGTGGTGATATAAATTTTGAAGGTTTCAAGGCAACTAGAACCCAAAGGGAAATTGAAGTAAGTTTTTAAAGAGATACCTAATGAGATCCATATATATTATATGACACATAAAATATAAACCAAATATTGAATTTAATCATCATACAAGGTATCCAATTTTTTTCACCTTATTATTCATCAGCTCTTTTAGACTCATTAGAAGATATTTCTTAGGTATGGTGATCAATCCCATCACCCACTATTTATAATGGGAGGGCATTGAGTCCCAACATAGCTCACCTATTCCTCAACCATCTTTGTCTCATGATCAACAAACCCCCACTTCTACTACATCAATTTCACATGCATTCACTTCACCAATCAAGCCTATGCCTAGTCACATTACAATGGATTATCCTATTTCTCTTGGTTTTAATACTTATTATATATTCCATGTTTCCTCTACCCCTTAAATATTTATTTTTAATCCTATAAATGTAAGGACCTCGGTATTTGCATAAATTTACACTAGACAAAACATGATGGCACCAACTACATAAAGTGCCAACATGACAAGGCAACCAACCCAATGATTGGGGCTAGTTTAAGGAATATTCTAATGGTTCCCATGCCTAATTGACCAAATAGTCACAAAAAAACTATCTCTACATTTTGTCCCTTTTTCTCTTGGTTGTAATGTAGAGTGTTCCAATTCCTCCACTCCATCAATATATCATCCATTACTAATAGTGGATACCACTTTGTCCCCAATTTTGTATTTTCCAAGCCTCCTAAGTTTACTTTTAAATAACTTATCTCATCAATAATGTTAATGAATAGTATTATCAGTGTCATTGCACCCATGTTTCACATAACACAATTTTAAATTTGGGCCTATATGAACCTATTTTACATTCCCATTCTCATCCCCAACACCATTTTCACTTTGATTTCTAGACCTTTATATACCACTCTCATCTAACCTCATATTTCACCCATAGATTCCCCATACACCTTGAAAGCTTTAACTTCCTTTACCACTACTTTAGGAACCATTGGCCCAATCAGTGGAAGAGATCAGATAGACACTTTATAGTTTTAAAAAATACAAATACCTAATATAGTTTATCATGGTGACATAGACATTAAAATAAATTTACCAAAGGGACCAATAAATTAAATAGGGTTATAACCTCTAGGTTTACATAAGAGTAAAATCTATGGATATGGACAAAAAAGAAGGACCCATTCATTTTGACCCAAAAGAGAAGAAAGATAAGAGAGGATTAAATTTACCAGGGATCCAATCTCAATTATGAGGTACACTCATGATATGAGAAATACGTTTATGGAAGAAGTTAAGATTAATTTAAAAACTTTGGATTCCTAAGTGAGAACTACCTTCCCTGCAAACCTAACTGACAAAGTGGGGGATCCCTATCTAAATTATTCCATGTTTTAATAGAGGTAGCTGAAAATTTGTATAAAAGTGGTATTCATTATCAAAGGGTACAGGTCAATTTGGACCAGATAATTAAAATGTAAAATAAGTTGAATAAAATGGTAATAGTGATCAATAAAAATGTTCCTTCATTGAATATCATTCCATTACTTGATATTGACCTATACCAAACTTTCACTATGTATATGACCTTTTTATATGGATCATTGAGGGATATGAAGGCTAGTATGAGTAACCTAGAGTAAAATAGAGAAAATATATTAGCCTAATTCAAGGAAGTGAGTATAACAATATTATTTAATCAAGATGGCAAAGTTATTACTAAGGATGAATTCAAAGTCCATCTTATGAGATTAAAAATAGCATCCAAAATAAAGGTCACCAAGTTAAATAAAAAGGGATCATTACCAATTGTTAGCTTGGCCACCTAGGACATAAAGATCATCAAAATAGTTAGCAGAGTTAATGGAACCATAAATACCTCAAAAATGTACCATATAGAGTTTTTGGCACATGGATAAGTGTAATTATATGAGTCCCTTATGAACCTCACTAAATTAGATCACGAATCCAAAATGATCCCTAAACCTTGGAAAATCATGAATGCCAAATATTGTTAGATTGAACCCCTACATCAAATCTAAATTAAATTAAAACATCATATGTTTGATTGACCTGAGCAAAGGAGAATGTCATTTTTTATCTCTTTCACCCACTCTTTATTTATTTTTGTGTTTCCATATTATAGTTGTTAAAAACATGGCCATGATGGGTATGAGTGGGATCTTTATCTTCAGATGGTGAATCCCATCTCATCATTTTATAATAACACTTTTGAACCTTTTAGATTTGTTGTATTTTCATTTATAAAAGTAAAATAACTTAGGAAATTTTAAGTAAATTTTATTTTATTTTTTGTTTTTCATGAAATCCTTACTTGATTCTCAATGAAAATGTGGTGGATGTTTCATGTTATCATGGGTTATGGTATTATTTTTTATTTTATTTTATGTTTGTTTAGTTAGGTTGAGTTACTTGCTAATCTGAATAATGTTTTTGATTTATTACATTTATCTAAATAGCTATATATGGATGTGTTTGTAAAAAATTATCATGGTTATTCACCTTATGAGATAATTTTTCATATATCATACTTAATACCAACTCCCCTTACACTCCCTACCATGTCTAGCCTAGTTTGAGCCTAATTAGAATTACCTAGGTAGAGGAAAGTTTCAATATGGTTTATAAATAGTCTATGTAGGCAATAAAAACTCAAAAAAATATAAGAATAATTTTTTTTGCCTTACTTTACCTCTATTTTATGTTTATTTTGAATGTATTACTATTCTAATTAAGACTCATTATTAATATCCACCTTGGCAAGATTGTAAAAGATGTCTAGATTTAATATAATATTTGGATGTAGGTTTTAACTCTATATGTGGTTGTGTTTGTAAAAAATAATTATTTTTATTAACCTTATGAGATAATTTTTCATATATCATACTTAATACCAACTCCCCTTAGACTCCCTACCCTGTCTAGCCTAGTTTGAGCCCAATATGAATTACCTATGTAGAGGAAAGTTTCAGTTTGGTTTATAAATAGTCTATGTAGGCAATAACAACTCAAAAAAATTTAAGAATACATTTTTTGCCTTAATTTACCTCTATTTTATGTTTATTTTGAATGTATTACTATTCTAATTAAGACTCATTATTAATATCCACCTTGGCAAGATTGTAAAAGATGTCTAGATTTAATATAATATTTGGATGTAGGTTGTAACTCTATATGTGGTGATACCTACATGATCTTGAAGTTATTCATAGAAGGATACATAGGAGAGACAAAAAATATAAATGGTGTCATGAATATTATTTGATATTTCTAAAATGAGAGGGATTTACCCCATTTATTTCTATATGGATGTGTGTGCAAAAAAAGCATCAATAAATTCCTTAACATTTTTTTTTAAATTTTCATTGCATGTTAAAAGTATATGTATCTTAAAATTTATATGACAATATTAAATCATTAATATAAAATGATAAATTATTTTAACTATTTCTTTATCTACTTCATCATTGTGTGTGTCTTGAGATCCACTATCAAAATTATCATTCACAATATTATCATACAAAGCATTATAATCAAAATATTTATCATCAGAAGTATTATCATGTTTAACATGTGCATTTTCATCATTAAAAATATGTGGTTTATAATCATCCATATAATAATTATGAATACCATTAATGTTTAACCATTTTATTTTTCAAAATTTGAGCACAAAGGAAAATAATTCAAATAAAATAAATATTTTCACTAATTAAGTTAAAAATATCTTAATATGTATTATAGATATATATTTAATGTATATTTATATTTCAATAATAAAGTAATACCATGTATAAATATAATTAGAAACAACCATGATAAAAAAACCTATAGTGAAAGATGATTTTAAAAACTAAGATTGGATGATTAAAAATTATGTGTTTAGAAAGAAATTATACAAAATGAGAGTACATGTTTTCAAAACTATAACCCAATTAAATAAAACAATGTAACATGTCAAATACAACTATAGAAAAACACACGCATTCATATTCATGCATGTGTGTGTATGCATGCATGCATAGATGCACACATATGCATACAAGTGTACATATGTTGATGCATGCACACACATGAATGTGCATGTGCATGAACATGTACACACACACACACACACACACACACACACACACACACACACACACACACACACACACACACACACACACACACACACACACACACACACACACACAATAATAAATATGATTTACCTAAGTATTATTAGGAATAGATAGATTGAACTAGATAACTTGAATTAAAAAATGGATGGGTGAATATAGATATGTGTATATAATTATTTATTTATCATAGTTTTTGAGGTGATTGAGAATGATATAAATAGGTCTAGAATATTATAGGTAAGTTCCTATAAAGATTACCTTGATTGGTGATCATGACCACTTTCATGATGCTCTTAAAAGGCTTGAATAGTGTTGAACCATGATGAAAGTGATATTATGGTATTATAGTGGAAAAAATAATTTGAAAATGGATTTGTATATAAGTTAGATATAAAAATTTATAGAACCTTTTAAAAAAATGGAATTCTAAAAGGATGTATTTAATATACATAATACATGTACACATACATCATAATATTCTCTCCTTCAATATAACAATAGTTCATTCTCAACACCTAGAAACACATACAAGACAAATTAACATGTGAAAAATAGATTTGCATATGCCCACTTAAGGTTTTTACCTATATATCAAAGTGAAATAGGGTTTAATGTAGTTCTCATGTATGTTAATGACCCAACCCAAATTAGAGAATTTGTCAATTTATGTTTCTATGATATAAATAATGTTATATTATCCTTAATACAAACTTGTTCTATTATAATTATGTATCCACAAGATATTTATAGATGATAAGAGGAAAAGGAACCGACTTTATAAGCTCATTGACAAGTTTGTGAATGATATTATTAATGTGCATACTAAATAAATATATTAGGGTTCATGTGTACATGTAAATTATTTTTTAGCTAAATTGGAGAATAATAACTCATATGTTAACCATGTAAAAGAGTGAAATTTTACTATTGAGGCATGACAAATGAAATAATGGTGGTAGGATGGATCCAAAAGTAATTTAACCACTTTCATACTAGCTTCAAAAGTGGTTAGACTATGTTTGAGATGACTATGAAAATGACCAACATATAAAAAACCCATTAAATAGGGATCAATTAAACTAAAATATGACTGGAAGAATCCAAATATAAAGAACTAAAAGGTCTGAAGGTGTATCATATCCTTCTTGGGTAAGCATGTTGCACTGATGTATTAAGACATTTTATAATTTATAGAGGCTTGGTATATGTTCATTTTTATATTAATTCATGAGCTTTAAATTTATGAATTTTATTTCATTCTCTAGCTAGTTATATTATATTAAGATACTAATTTTTATGACTATCATCTAGATTCATAGTGATTGATGTCATTATGTGAATTCATGTAACAACTGATAAATAGAACTATGTTTGGGAATGTAATATTTCATTGAAATTAAGTGTAAATTTCATTCATGTAAATGAGCATAAGTTAAAAGAGAGAGAGAAACTGTCTTATGTGTTCACCATTCCCATTTTTTTATGCCTTATCTTTTATTCACCTAGTGTTGTGTGTAATTATTTTTATTACTTCTTTAATGATATTTGTTGGATTATAATATATTTAGGCTCACTATGTTGTATGGATGATTAATATTGAGGGTATGCAAATTGATTTTTTAGCCTGAGTAAATAAGGTTATAATTTTTTATAAAGGTTGGTATAGAAATTATTTTTTTGCCATCAATTTGTGCTTAGGCATGCTTTACTTGAAATGAGGACTTAATAAAAAAAAATTAGTCTTAGTGACTTTGTGAAAAATGGTAATTTTACCCATGGTGGGGTTACAGGCATATCATGTTATGATTTTGGCATTTGAATATAATTTTTGATAAAATAATCATATATGATTATTAGGTTTTTTCATGAAGAGGGAACTTACATGGTTATCATTTCTAATATGAAGGTTGACCATATAATAGAGAGGAGATAAGAAAAAATGAGTGTGGATAAAAAATAGGGTTTTCTCTCTTTAAGGCCTACATTTTTGACTAGTACCATGATGGGTATGTAAGATTTTTTGGTATCTATATTAAAAAGGAATTTGTGTTTTTTTGGTAGCCATGAAATTTGTTGTAAATATTTATAGAATTTTGGAATGTTTCCAAACACAAAAAAAATAATGAACATAATGATGGTGTATTGGAAATGGATCTGGAATAAGTAAATAAAAATGTATAGAGGAAGAAAACTATATTATTGGTATTTTGAAATTAATTTCATTATTTTATTTTCTTGATATCAAGTTATACATTAGTTTATACTATTTTTTTGTACTGGGAAACCATAGACAAATGTGTGGGTCTTATACAGGGCTCTAATGTGGATGTTTTATAATATTCTAGGTTTCTCCATAACCCTCACATGTTCCTTTTTACCCTATTAAACACCCTCTAGTTTGTCTTATTCTTGTTTTCTTATTGATGTATCTAATGTTACACTTGGATTTGAGTATTATTGTTGTGGAGGAGGAGTTATGAGTAAACCCTTATGGGTATTTGCTTGTTGATTTCACCTCACTGATTATATGACATAAAAATTAATGGAATAATGATAATACAACCATGAAGTATTTTGTGTTGATATGGCATTGTGTGTTATTTATATTCACTTGTTTAGAATATATGCTATTCAATTTCTTGTATGATTTTACCTTGTGTGTAAACTACTAGCCTTGGTGGGCTTAAGATACATCTTTTGAACTATTGATATGATTTGATTTTATGGAATTAGACTTCCATTCAATGGATTGTTTCAAACCTAGACTAATGGTTGGGGTGGGGTAGGGATAGCAACCATATGGATGGGCTCAACTTTCATATTTATTTGTGTTCATGAATGAGGATTTTACCAGAGTGCTTTAACAACTAGGTGATTTAACTTAATTTGTTGTAATTATTTATTGTAGAAGATATAGATGTGTCAATGATCCTTGAGGAAATAAGGCTATTTTTAATTCTTACTTGGAATGTAATTTTAATATTATAAGGGAAAATTTAATGTTGTGTGATATGAATTATTATTTTTTGGTTAATAAGGATCTAAATCTAATTGGTGACTATTTTGGCTTAACGTAACATTAGAGTTAGCATTGTAATGTCCTTATGATTAATATATTAATCTTGTAATTTTTCAATTTTTGTTCCTTTTCAAGCAAGGATGAGATTCATTATATAATTAAGTTAATTAGTGTTGCATCTTGATTTCTATAGTATGAAAATTTGGTATATTGTTTCCCACTTGGTAAGTATACTATGTGGTAGAATGTAAGTAAGGATGACTCATTCCAAAAATTTAGTTCTTGAAAAATAATTTTTTACTGATGAAGTTCCTATTATAATTCTTAGTTCATTTTTATGGTGTTAAAATTTATAATGGGTTGAAAATATTGGTTTGGCTTAGCATTGGCTTTCATGTTTTGAGAAAAGAGAATCATGGTTTTGTCATACATTGTGAAGGACACATAGAATTCAATATGTCTTGATTGCATGACTATGTTAGAGTTGGTAAGTTTATTACTTCCATTTCATGGAAAATTATGAACTTCCATTGCATGGAAAAATATGAAGTCTTGGTTATTCTATTTTTGTTTTTATTATGCAAGAAATAGTGAAATGGTTGGGTTTGATTTGATAGGTGTGTACCTTATCTAATTATATCCAATTTCTTAAACTAGTTCTTAGATTGTATATAAATTTTTATCATATAATTTGAAACTGGTTCATAAATGAGTTAAATTATTTTACCTTGGTAATAAAGTGAAGAACCTTTGGGGTATTTTGTGTTTTAGAAAATTAAAATGGTTGTATCATATTTTGAATTTCATTACCTTAATCATGTAGTATTTAATATAGAAACATGTAAATCTAGTGGTATAATAACAATTTTGGTTTATGTTATTTTGACTCTATTTTAAAAATATGGAAGACTAACTAGGTTGGAAGCATCATATTGAAGGGGGTGACTCCTTGATTGGGAAATGCTGCCAAAATTTAGGTTACTATTGTTATTTGATTATGTCCTTTATAGCATACATTACTAAGAATATTGGAGTAAGATAATTTTTTATAGACTAATATAAAATTTATATGTTGATTGCACCACTTAAATTAAATGGACTTAGTTTTTTCTTTTACTTAAAATAAAATTATACTAATCATGCATGTTTATTTCTATTTGGATTTTAGGAAGATAGTTGTAGTGTTGAACTTCAATTTTATTTGACTTGAGATAACACATTTATTATAAGTAGCCTTTTTGTACATAAATATTCTAATTGATTCATCATAAATTGAATTAAGGGCTGCTTAGTTGTGTTATATTATATTATACTTATAGATCATATTACTTTATTAATGTTGAAATTTGTACTTATAAATTTACTATAACATATTAGTATTTGTATATCATCATTCAAATGGGTTCTATCAATGATGAACTTGAATATGTTTTTCTTGGCTTTTTAATTCATTAAATTTATTTTATATGGAAAAAACTACTAATCTCAACATGGATAAACTTGTCCCTAAGTGGTTAGATTACAAGAAAGGGTCTAATGAGATACTGATGGTGTAAATTCCTAATTGAAATCATTGAAATAATTGTATATGGAATGTTTCTATAAGTATACATGAAAGATTGGACCATATATAATATGTTGTAATACATGTCATTAAGATCATTACTATATGATGGAATAATTCATTATTCTTGGTGTATGTTTATGCTTTAAATGACGTAATTTATGCATACTATTAAATATAGTCATTACTTGTAACAAACACAAACTAATGACATTTGGTAAGGATTTTACCCTACCTTTTATTCCTTTTTGAAGGAATTTTTATAAGTCTATTATCTTTTTAAGTAATAAATTTTATGGTGCTTCATTTCTTAAAATTCATAATTGTAGGATGTAGTTTGATATGGTCTTATTAGAATTAAACACTAAAAAGCTTAAAATAATTTCTCTATAAAATGAAAACTTGGAATGCCATGAATCTTAGTAGTATATTTTTATTCTAATAGCATATGCTTGGAATTCTATTAGAAATATTTATCGTATTACCTTTCTTATCATATTTATTTTAATAATTTTATAAGCTTGTAAGGTTCTATGAAAGTAAACATTATGGAACCATTTGATTTTTGGAATGAATTAAATTAAATCCCATGTATTCTTAGTTATCTAATTTTAGACTATAAATATCAACCCTTATATTTTTTTATATATATCTACTAAATTTACTAGAATAATTACCTCAAATATTGTTACTTAGATAAAAAATTAAAAATACTCTTTCATGAAACATTACTATGTTTATGATGCGTAATTACCTCATGAAAAATAAAGTGGTAATATTATATATTTGATAACCCCAAGGTAGGAGTAGTAATACTTTATACAAATCACTTAGTTTTTAAATTTATTTAAGTGAAACTTAACTATTTGACCTAAGTAAATGTATGGTAATCTCTACTTCATGGCCTATGATACGGAATGCGAGAATTAACTATGCTACATGAGTTCATATTTTTT